>BPUM01001096.1:0-122009 GCA_020521455.1 Prunus kanzakura | reverse complement strand
GACCTCAAAATTTTCTCGATGATCACCACATCATCCATCTTCTCCCCTTGAGTTCTCATCTTGTTGGCTATGGCAAGTGTTCTCCCAAAATAGTCATTAACTGTTTCTCTAATCTTCATGTGCAGCACCTCGAACTCCTTGCGAAGAGCCGGCAATTGAGCACATTTTACACGTGTAGTTCCTTGATAATTTTGTTTCAAGGAGTCCCATATATCCTTCGCAGTATCCTTATTCAGAATGGTCTCCAATATTGATCGATCTATGGCTTGGAACAAATTGTTCTTGTTAAAAGTTGTTAAGTTTAATTAGTTTTAATTAAATAAAGCTGACATGGCCATGAAGAGACCAAGTCAAGCTGGAGTCCTAGAATATAGAAGTTGTGGTTTAGTCTGTTTACCACGTTCAAATTTGCTTCCGTTGCTTAAGGTAGTTGTACTCCACAAAATTTGCTGTTGTTGTGTTAGTGGTTATTGTGGAGATTGTTATTTTGGTAAGCTTTGTTTTTCATATATATAAGAGAGGAAAACTGCAGTATCTTTAACACTGCGAAATATTCTGTTCAAGCATCCTTTACGTTTAAGTTAATTTCAGTTTTTAACATTTGGTATCAGAGCCCCTTCTGGGTCTGAACAAACTTGAGAAAAAAAAAAAGGTGAAAGATTGTGTCTTGCAGCAGCAAGAAACAATGGCAACTGACAAAGCCACTGAGAGTTATGTTCAACCAGCGATTCCACGATTTGATGGTTATTACAACCATTGGAGCATGCTGATGGAGAATTTTCTCAGGTCAAAGGAGTACTGGAATCTTGTGGAATCAGGAATTGACGCCCCAGCAGAGGGAGTTGTGTTGACTGAACAACAACAAAAGAGGGTTGCTGAACAGAAGCTGAAGGACTTGAAGGTGAAAAATTACCTTTTTCAGGCACTTGATCGATCTATCCTGGAGACTATACTCGAGAAGGAGACCTCCAAACAAATATGGGATTCTTTGAAGAAGAAATATGAAGGGTCAGATAGGGTGAAGCGTGCAGTGCTTCAAACTCTAACAAGGGATTTTGAAACTCTACAAATGAAATCAGGAGAGTCCATCACTGTTTTCTTTGCTAGAACCCTGGGAATAGCAAGCAAGATGAGATCCAATGGTGGCACCATGGAAGAAGTCAAAGTTGTGGAGAAAATTATGAGATCATTGACTCCAAAATTTGACTACATTGTCTGTTCAATTGAGGAGGCAAAGAATGTTGCTGAGTTACGAGTTGATGAACTACAAAGCTCTTTGTTAGTGCATGAACAAAGACTTAACCGCACCACTGCCAGTGAAGAACAAACAGCTCTAAAAGCTTCCACTTTTTCTGAGCCCTCAAGTTCTAGAGGAGGAAGAGGTCGTGGAAGAGGTGGACATAGTAAAGAAAGAGGAAGAGACACTTTTGATGGCTTTTCATGCACTGACAGAAACTGATCAGGAGACATGGTATGTGGACACAGGCTGCAGCAATCACATGAGTGGATGTAAGTCTTCCTTTATCAATTTGGATGAAAGCTTTTACACGGTAGTAAGTTTTGGTGACAAATCAACAGTGAAAGTGATGGGTAAGGGAGATATTCAAATCAGAACCAAAAATGACTTTATTGAAACTATTTCAAATGTTTTTTATATTCCTGATTTGAAGACAAATTTGCTGAGTGCTGGTCAACTACAAGATAAAGGTTACAGGATTACTATCTATAAAGGAGAGTGTGAAGTATACGATCCAAAAAGGGGTTCCATTGCTGTTGTAAAAATGTCTTCCAACAGATTGTTTCCTCTGAAAATCAAGACTGTGCAGGCTTGCTTGTTAGCCAAAGAAGATGACCCGTGGAGATGGCACTACAGATATGGCCATTTGAATTTTAATGGCTTGAGAACACTTCACCAAAAAGGGATGGTCACTGGCTTACCTGAGATAACTCCTCCATCAAAGGTGTGCGAAGAATGCATCACTGGGAAGCACAAAAGAGACTCTTTTCCTAGTGGCAAGGCAGCAAGGGCTCAATCAATCCTGGAGATGGTTCACTCTGATTTATGTGGACCAATAAATCCCATCTCAAATGGTAACAAGAAATATTTCATCTCCTTTACTGATGATTTTAGTAGAAAGACTTGGATCTATTTCTTGCAGGAAAAATCAGAAGCATTTGAAGCATTCAAAAGCTTCAAAGCTCTAGTTGAAAATGAATCAGAAAAGAAGATTAAAACACTAAGAACTGACCATGGGGGAGAGTATTGTTCGAAGGAGTTTGAGGCATTTTGCAAAGAGAAAGGCATCAAGAGACAGTTGACCACTGCCTATACACCACAACAAAATGGTGTAAGTGAGAGGAAAAATCGCACCATTCTCAACATGGTTCGAAGTCTGCTAGTCAAAGGAAGAATTCCCAAGAATTTTTGGCCTGAAGCTGTGCTATGGTCAGTTCATATCTTAAACAGAAGTCCCACATTTTCTGTTAAGAATATGACTCCTCAAGAAGCTTGGAGTGGATTGAAGCCTGCTGTTGATCACTTTAGGGTGTTTGGGTGCATAGCATATGCACACATCCCTGATGAGAAAAGAAAGAAGTTGGATGACAAAAGTGAAAAATGTGTTTTTCTTGGTGTAAGTGAAGTCTCAAAAGCATATAAACTGTACAATCCAGTTACAAAGAAGATAGTGGTAAGCAGGGATGTGATATTGATGAAGATACTATGTGGAATTGGTCTGAGAACAGATCGGTTCAACAACAAATTCCAGTCAATGATGATTCGGACAATGAAGAGGTAGCAGCAGCTCCTGACACTCAAGCCCAGCAGCCACCTCAACCTGAAGATCAGTCATCTCAACAGTTTGAAGAAGAGAGATACAATCTGAGAGATGAAAACTCAAGGAAGAGGCCAGCATGGATGATGGACTATGATGTAAGTTATTCAAGTTCTGATGATGAAAATGCTCACTTTGCATTACTTGTCGACAGTGATCCAATTACATATACTGAGGCTGTTAAAGAGGAGAAATGGAGGGAAGCAATGGACAATGAAATCAAGTCCATTGAGAAGAATCAAACTTGGGAGTTAACTGATCTTCCAAAGGGAAAGAAAACCATTGGTGTTAAATGGGTATTTAGAACAAAGTTGAACGAAAAAGGTGAAGTTGACAAGCACAAAGCTCGTTTGGTAGCTAAGGGCTACAAACAGAAGCATGGCATTGATTACAAAGAGGTGTTTGCCCCAGTTGCAAGGCATGACACGATCAGGTTAGTGATTTCTCTTGCAGCCCAAAATTCCTGGTCAATTTTTCAGTTAGACGTGAAATCCGCATTCTTGCATGGCAACCTGCAAGAGGAGGTATATATTGATCAACCACCTGGTTATGAGAGAAAAGGAGAAGAAGATAAGGTGTTCAAACTGAGGAAAGCACTCTATGGACTGAAACAAGCACCTCGAGCTTGGTACAGTCGCATAGATGCTCACTTTGCTAAGCTTGGATTTCACAAATGTCCTTTTGAGCACACGCTTTATGTTAAGACTGAGGAAGGAGGTAAAATACTCATGGTATGCTTGTATGTTGATGACTTGATATTCACTGGAAATGATGCTAATATGTTTGATGAATTCAAGAAGTCTATGATGATGGAGTTTGAAATGACTGATCTGGGATTAATGCACTATTTTCTTGGATTGGAAGTCATTCAAACTACGGCTGGTAATTTCATCTACCAGAAAAAATATGCGCAGGACATTCTTAAAAGGTTTCAGATGGATGACTGCAAGCCATTTGGAACTCCAGCTGAACATGGCTTAAAGCTATGCAAAGACAAAGGTGGAAAGGAGGTTGACAGCACTTTCTATAAACAGATAATTGGGAGTCTAATGTACTTAACATACACGAGGCCTGACATCATGTATGCAGTGAGTCTTGTGAGCCGATATATGGAAAAGCCAACTGAAATGCATCTCAATGCAGCAAAGAGAATTCTCAGGTATGTAAAGGGGACAATTGACTATGGTGTGTTTTATAAAAGGGAAGATGGTTCTGTTTTTGTTGGGTACACAGATAGTGACTATGCAGGTGATATAGATGATCGTAAGAGCACTTCCGGTCACGCATTTCTGCTCAACTCTGGTGCAGTATCGTGGTCCTCAAAGAAGCAACAGATTGTGACACTTTCCTCAACAGAAGCTGAATATGTAGCAGCAGCTGCAAGCTCCTGTCAAGCTATGTGGCTCAGGAAAATTTTTGAAGTGCTTGGTGATGTTCAAAAGGGACCTATGACCATCTACTGCGACAACATGTCAACTATCAAGCTATCAAGGAATCCAGTCATGCACGGGAGGAGTAAAACATTGATGTCCGTTTTCATTTTCTGCGTGATCTGTGCAGTGATGGGAAGATTGTACTTGAATATTGCAAGAGTGGGGAGCAGGTTGCAGACATCTTAACTAAGCCTTTGAAGCAGCCTGCATTTGAGAAGCTGAGAAGCATGTTGGGAGTTTGTTCACTTCGAAGCATTGAACAGGAAGATGATTATGTGATGGTGGAGAAACCCTGAATTGTTTTTCCTAAACTGTTTTTCGTAAAAATCAGTTTAAGGGAGGGTGTTAAAAGTTGTTAAGTTTAATTAGTTTTAATTAAATAAAGCTGACATGGCCATGAAGAGACCAAGTCAAGCTGGAGTCCTAGAATATAGAAGTTGTGGTTTAGTCTGTTTACCACGTTCAAATTTGCTTCCGTTGCTTAAGGTAGTTGTACTCCACAAAATCTGTTGTTGTTGTGTTAGTGGTTATTGTGGAGATTGTTATTTTGGTAAGCTTTGTTTTTCATATATATAAGAGAGGAAAACTGCAGTATCTTTAACACTGCGAAATATTCTGTTCAAGCATCCTTTACGTTTAAGTTAATTTCAGTTTTTAACAGTTCTTGGCCTTGAAATCTTTCAGCTTCAGTTTATCTAAAGTCTTCTTCTGTGCTTCACTAGAATCCGATCCCCCTGCTGCAGCAGTGATCCCAATCTCCACCAAGTTCCAATACTCTTTGGAATGAAGAAAGTTCTCCATTAGCATACTCCAATGATCGTAGTGTCCATCAAACCTTGGAATGGCTGGTTGCATGAAACTGTTCTCAAACACCATGTTTTTGTTTCTTCACTCTAGCACATAGGTTGCAAACTTTTGATCAGGCCTCGTAGCAGAGCTCTGATACCAGATGTTAGAACCAGGAAGTTGCAAAGAACTTCTATAATGCAAAGCTTACATAAACCATGGAGAATTCTTATTAAAGTGAAAAACAACTAACATGGCTATTAAATAGCCTTACACTTGAACTGAAAGAAAATGCAACTGCCCATGATTTTATAGATCCTATAATCGTGGTAAAGACTACATCAAAACAAAAATACATGCTTGTCCCTTAAGTATAGGGATTATTGGACTCCTACGTGATTAACAACCCTAAAAACTAGGAATCCTAGTTGTAAACCTTATCATTAATAGCTAGAAATTCCAACAACTTCAACATCTTCTTCTTTTCTATTTTTTTACTTGTCTCTTCCTGGTCGTGCTCTCTTCCCTCCCACTCTTTTTTTTCTTCTTCAACTTCTTTCTTCCTAGTAACGTGGACTTTTATGCGGTTCAATCATCTGCTGGTTATGTTGCAACAACATTAAGGTTAATTTTAATGCAGGTAGCAAAGATGACACAAACATGTTTAATGGAGATGTAAACCACATGAGAGATTGAAGGAATTTTGAGAGTCTATCATGAATTTTTTTAGTTGCATTTAGGTGTGTAATGGAGATGAATTCATTGTTTAAACGAGTTTTTCATTCTCTTTCTCAATTGATTTGAGAAGTTTGGTTTTGTGTTTGACATATTTTAATATTTCAACTGGAAAAATGGCTAGTCTGAGACCAACATTCTCTCCCACTGTCTTTCTATGCTTCCTAGGAAGAAAGAAGGTGAAGAAGAAAAAAAAGTACGCTCGCAAGAGAGAAAGCAAAAAACATGCTCGCTTTAAACTTAGTGTTTACATCAATTTTGGAAATAAATAAAAAATGAAAAAACATGATTTAGAAGTTTGATGACATGTCGTGTGTTAAGTCGTTAGATTGGTTGAGTGGCTTAGAATTGCCAAAATGCATGTAAATGCACTGAACCTACACACATCGGCTTGAAATCCATTTAATATATATTCTAATAGGTATTGTTGATGCCTAAAATTGGTTCAATAGAAGATGATCTCTTCGAGATTGAGGTCAGGCAATTCTTTTGGACTAGGTCAGCGTGACCAACCAAGTCATCTTCTAGAACCTGTAAAACAAGATAGCTTAATGGGTGACACTGGTGTGATGCCGGCCAAGGACCCACCAATGCTTAAGTCAGTCGAGTGTTTGAGAGTAAAATTGCACAATAGGTTCTAGTGCTTAGAATTGCATACCTTTCACAGAGGATGGCTTTAGCCTTTTATATCATCCCAGATGACCTAATCCCTCTTGGAGTGGAACTCCAGAGCAAACCAGCTCTCCTCGAACTAGGACTCCAGACAACCTAATCCTCCTCGGACTAGGACTCCATTTAGATAGGCGTCTTGGTAATCTCGAAATATCCCAACTTCTTTAGGACTATAAGTCATTTGAGTGAACACTACGTAAATCAACCTCATGCGCACCGAGCCTGAGCTCATGGACCAATGGGCCTACAAGCCCACCGAGTTAGGGTCAAAAATATATGGCGACTAGGCTCAAGCCCAACCCGACCACTAACACCGTGGTTTGGCCCAGCTTGACCACTAACACCGTGCTCTGGCCCAACTCGACCACTAACACCGTGCTCTGGCCCAGCTCGACCATTAACATCGTGCTCTAGCACAGCTTTACCACAAACACCGTGCTCTGGCCCAGCTTGGCCTAGAGGTATTTTACCTCACAAATAGAAGTCCCCTAAGTCCCCAGACATGAGAGTTTTGTGTAGGGAGTTGCACTTTGATAATTTGGCCGAGCTGACAATATTAAATCGTATCATAAATGTTTTTGGTAAGTCACATATCGACACCATAAGAGTCCCTAAGTCTCTATAATTAAAAAAAAGCGTGGCAAAAGGACTTGGGCAGTAGTGAAGAAAGTAATAATTTGTCGTGCAAAGAAGAAACACAACTTGATGTATAAATCGACTAATGGTATAGATGCCACATATCATGATGGTATTAGTGAAGGAAGCTCAATTGAGGGCGACGAGTCTCCAGGTTGGACCTTTGCCAACCTAAGGCTAAGCTCGGCATATCGTGAGCTCAAATCTCCACCAACATGAGGTTAAGCTTGGAAATTTGGGGTTGGTTTTCCTGCCAACCTAACCATGAGCTCGGCATGGCAAGGTGGGTTCTTCGCTAACTTGACCAAGAGCTTTGCGATTTGAGGTTGGTTCCTTGCCAACTTGACCATGAGCTTGGCGAGTTGAGGTCCATTCTTTGCCAAGCTGACCATGAGTCTGGCATGCCAAGGTGGGTTCTTTGCCAACCTGACCATGAGCTTGGCGAGTTGAGGTCGGTTTTGTGCCAACCTCACTATGAGCTTGGCATGGCGAGTTGGGTTCTTTGCCATCCTAACCATGAGCTTGGCATGGCGATGTGGGTTCTTCGCCAATCTAAGCATGAGCTTGTCATGGGAAGGTGGGTTCTTCGCCAACCTTACCATAAGCTTGGTATGGCGAGGTGGGCTCTTCGCTAACCTGACCATGAACTTGGCGAGTTGAGGTTGGCTCCTTGCCAACTTGATCATGAACTTGGCATGGCGAGGTAGGTTCTTCACCAACCTGACCATGAGCTTGGCATGGCGAGGTGGGTTCTTCGTCAACCTGACCATGAGCTTGGTATGGTGAGGTGGGCTCTTCGCCAACCTGATCATGAACTTGGCTAGTTGAGGTCGGCTCCTTGCCAACCTGACCATGGGCTTGGCATGGCGAGATGGGTTCTTCGTTGACCTTACTGTGAGCTTGGTGAGCTAAGGTTGGCTCTTCGGTAACTTGAGCATGAGCTCGGAAAAGGTTGAGCTTGGAGCTTTTAGTCCATCAAAGTTTGATTAAAATATAGCTCGGACCTTTCTTCCATATGAGCTTGGCCAAAATTGAGCTTAGACTTTTCGTCCATATGAGCTTGATAAAGAATATAGCTCGGACCTTTCGTCCATATGAGCTTGATAAAAAATATAGCTCGAGCTTTTCGTCCATATGAGCTTCGCCGAAATTGAGCTTAGACCGTTCGTCTATATGAGCTCGATAAAAAATATAGCTTGAACTCTTCGTCCGGAGCTTGATAAAAATGTAGCTCGAACCTTTCGTCCATCAAAGCTTGATAAAAATATAGCTCGGACCTTTCGTCCATCTGAGCTTGGCCAAAAATTAAGCTTAGACCTTTCATCCGTATGAGCTCGATAAAGAATATAACTCGGACCTTTCGTCCAATGAGCTTGATAAAAAATAGCTTGAACTTTTCGTCCATATGAGCTTGGCCGAAGTTGAGCTCAGACCTTTCATCTATATGAGCTCAATAAAAAATATAGCTCATACTCTTTGTCCGGAGCTTGATAAAAAATGTAGCTCAGACCTTTCGTTCATCAGAGCTTGATAAAAACTATAGCTTGGACCTTTCGTCCATCTGAGCTTGGCCAAAATTAAGCTTAGACCTCTCGTCTATATGAGCTTGATAAAAAATATAGCTTGGACCTTTCGTCAACGTGAGCTTGATAAAAATTGTGGCTCGGACCTTTCGTCCATCTAAGCATTGCAAATCTATGGAGCTTGATTCCTTCCTGACTTGAATGTGGCACTTTGAGTTACCTTGTTGAGGCTTAGAGAGACCATACGTTGGAAAAGCAATCCAAATTTTATTCACTACCAAAAAAGATGAAAACAAAACAAGAGCGAGCTCGAACACTAGCTGACTAAGTTTGAAAACTCAAAAACTACCTCATGAACTATCATATCAGGATAGTTCCACACTGAATGAAAAGAAACAAAATGAAAAATCTAAATCTCAAACTAATGATTTAACTAATAACATGTAGATGATGATGAAGTCACTTGTAATACCACTTAAATGCTCCTCATTCCAAGGATGAGGCAAATTTGCTCCCCGGAGATCCCTTAGTCGATAAATGCTAGGGTATACAACATCAATGACATAGTAAGGCCCTTTATAGGTCGGTCCCGAGCTTCCATCTGTGAGTTTGTGAGAAGCAAGCATGACCTTGCGGAGTACTAGGTCACCAACCTGGAAAGCTCGGTGTTTGACACCAGAGTTGTAGAAGCGAACTACATGTGGCTGGTATGAGGCATTGTCCTGCTGAGCCTGGCATTGCTTGTTTTTTACTTGTACCTTCTCGTGGGTTGATCTCAACCCCATGATCTATCCCATCTCGTTCGATGGCGTACATCTCCATCTTTTTCTTCACTTTTTGCTCAGACGCCACGATGCAACACTCCCTAGCTTTTTGTTGATCACCCTTTACATATCCCACACCAGCTTTGGTTGGGAATTTCATCAAGAGCACGTGGCTGGCAATGAAGGCTTGGAGAGAGCATAAGGCTGGCCAACCTAAAATAACATTAGAAGCAGAAGGGCATTCAACTATTAGAAAAGTTGTGTACACTGTTGTCCGTTAGGGTGTTATTCCCAAGGACAGAGGTAGTGTGACGCTCCTAATGGAGTTGATGTTGTCCCCAGTGAATCCGAGCAAGGGAGTGACCACTGGCTTGAGCTCGTCTCGTGATATCTCCGTCTGTTCAAAAGCTAATGTAAAGATGATATTGCCCGAACTGCCTGTGTCAATGAAGACCCATTTCACTCAACAATTTGTGATCTCAGCTTGGATTATGAATGGGTCATCATGTGGGTGAACTACACCTCTTTCTTCTTCCTTGTTAAAGGTGATCGCCGAGTACCCGAGCTTGGGTGACTTCGAAGTCTAGTAGCTTGGATTACGTAGCGCATACTCCTTTCGTACTTTGTTGGAGTCCCCAGCCAGAGTTGCTCCACCAGAGATAACATTGATGTCTTTCATAGCACGTGGTTGCTTGTCTGGTGTGTTGTCATGCTGCTCTGCTTGCTTCTTCTCACCCACAAATTGGCTTAGACAACCTCGCCTAATTAGTGCTTCAATCTCATCTTGGAGTTCATAACATTGGTCCGTCATATGACCGTTCTTGCAGTGATATCTGCAATATCGATTTGGATCCTTTCGCCCTTTGGAAAACCTCAAAGGTCGGGGTTTTGGCAACTCAATTTGGATGTGGAAGAAGACCTCCTCTCGATTAGTATTCAGCAGGGTGTAGTTGTCGAACTGCGGTCGAAATGGATTTTATGGTCGATCTCGGTCTCTCCCACCTCACCTAGAATTCTCAAATCTCCCTTTCTTGTAGTCCGGCTTCTCGCGTACATCATTCCGATCTTCTCTTCGTTTATCTCCTACACTAGGCTGCAACGGATCCTTCCCTTCTGGTGTATCATATGTCATCTCTTCAACTATGGCATGACGATACGCCTCGGACACTAGGTTCTCATAACTCTTAGGTGGAAACTTGTTGACATAGAACAGAAAAGGTCCTCTTCAGAACCCAGCTAGAAGAGCAGTATAGGCCGTATCTTTGGAGCAACTAGGGATGCTAATTACTTCTCGATTGAAACGGTTGATGTAGTCTTGCAACTTCTCCATAGAGCCCTGCCTGATGCTGAGGAGGTAGTTAGGTGGGTATCTTTTCTTTGAGGCAAATAGACATTAGTTCACGAAGCTCTGTTTGAGCAGGTCAAATGAGCTGATCGAGTCCGGCTTCAAGGACTTGAACCAATCCTTAGCTGATCCTTCTAAGAGCATAGGAAAAGCTCGACATTTCATGGCATCTCCGGCATCCTTCACATTCATCCAGTAACCGAAGTCGTTCAAGAAGTATACCGGGTCAGTGGTCCCATCATAGAGTCGCATCCTGGGTTGTTTGAAATCCTTTAGGAGCTTGAATTCAAGGATGTCCCTAGTGAATGGTAGGGTGTCAGTTGTCATGACCAGGTCGAGAGGTCCTGGACCTCGCTCACGCTTGAGGGCTATTAGGCGGAGTTCCAACTTTCAATCCATCTCATCTTGCATCCGCTTCATTGCTTCCAAAATTCTACTTTCTCCAGCGTGCTCGTCTCCATTAGGGCGGACTTCAGACTGATCGACTTCCCGATCACGATCGACCTCACGATCACGATCATGATTGACTTCACGATCACGATCGACTTCACGATCGCGATTATGAGGTTGGACATACTAAGCTTTCTTTGCCTCAAGCAAATCTCTTAGGTCAAGGTATTCCCTCTGGCTTTCAGCTGGCATGTGAGAGAAACCAGAGAATGAACAGTGAAGGCTAGGCTCGAAAGTTTGCAGCTTCTCACGGTTCGTTCCATTAGGAGATCAGGGATGGCTCTCGCCCTCTTCATTGTTCTGTCCCTCACGTTGAAGTTTGCCTCAGCATTGTAGTCCACCGTGTAGACAATCTCCATGTTCTTGACACCACTCTTCTAGCCTTCAATGTCTTCCTGTATGGGTCTTCTCGGCTCCTTCTTCGACCTCCTTGTTCTAATCACGGAGTTCATTAATGTTTTTCCTCATCTCCTTCAGGTAGGTCTTAATGTTAGTTAGGTGATTGGATTTCTTCCTCCCCTTGCTAGGCGCAGCAAGGGTGACGGGTTCGTTGTGGTTGGACTCTTGACTCATAGTGTCAAGCAAGTGGTTGTTGTGGATGGCAAAGGCCCTTTGGCTAGATGAGCTGACCATTATCTTTGTTAGTGGACGACGCCAAACTGTTGATGCCTAAATTTGGTTCAACAGAAGATGACCTCTTCGAGATCGAGGTCGGGCAATTGTTTCGGACTAGGTCAGTGTAACCAACCAAGTTGTCCTCCAGAACCTGTAAAACAAGATAGCTTCAATGGGTGACACTGGTGTGGTGCCGACCAAGGACCCTCCAATGCTTAAGTCAGTCAAGTGTTTGAGAGTAAAATTGCACAATAGGTTCTAGTGCTTAGAATTGCATACCTTTCACGGAGGATGGCCTTAGCCTTTTATATCATCCCAGACAACCTAATCCCTCTCGGAGTGGAACTCCAGAGCAACCAGCTCTCCTCGAACTAGGACTCCATAACAACCTAACCCTCCTCGGAGTGAACACTACGTAAATCAACCTCATGCGCACCGAGCCTGAGCTCATGGACCAATGGGCCTACAAGCCCACACGTGTCAGGGTGGAAAAATATATGGCGACCAAGCTCGAGCCCAACCCGACCACTAACATTGTAGTTTGGCTCAGCTCGACCACTAACACCGTGATCTAGCCCAGCTCAACCACTAACCTCGTGCTCTGACCCAGCTCGGCCTAGAGGTATTTCACCTCACAAACAGGTACAATGCTCATAGAAAAGTAAAGTACGTCAATTAGATGATCTTATGTATTAAAAAAAAAAAGGTAAAAAATAAGTACGCTAACATATTCATGCCTACATATATTACATCATATGACTCATAGGGAACAATGATAGATAAATTATAAGTCACAAAAGATAATAGGTAAATTTTTGTCCATAAAAGATAATAGGTAGATTATTACTCATAAAAAATAATAAGTGAATTACTGTTCATAAAATAATAGGTAGATTATTATCCATAAAAATAAAAGGTACAGTGAAAATTTGTATTTATATTATCATTCATAAAATAAAAAGAACATAAATAAGTTTTCTATTTAAATAAATCAAATAATAGGTAAATTATTATTTAAAAAATTAAAAATAATTAAAAATAATAGGTACAATAAAAAAAATAATAATCTACCTATTATTTTATGGATGAAATTAGTAGGTACAGTAATAGGTATATTATCCATAACATTGGTAAATTATTATTCATAAAAGATAATAGGAGTTTAATGGATTTATTATCCATTACTATACCTATTCATAAAAATAAAATAGGAACATTAATATGTTATGGATAATATAACATTTTACTGTACCTATTAAAAATAATAGGTAGATTATTATCCATGAAAAATTAGGTACAACAAAACTTTTAACAGATATATTATTATTCATAAAAGAAAAAGAAACTATATATAAATTTCGTATTTAAATGAATAAGTCATAAAATGTGGTTTTTCAAATTTTCATGGTGGGTGGGAAGATAAGGTGGGTGGGGAAATAAGACAAGTGGGTAGAAATAGCAGCACTCTTAAAATATTGGCTTAAATGTTAAAATGGTTACTGTGTTTTACTCATTTGGCCAATTTAGTCTCTGTGTTTTCAATTTGGTCGATGTAGTCCTTATGTTTTACTCCGTTAGTCAATATTGTCCATTCCGTTAAATTGCTGTTTAAACTAATTAAAAATATTTAATTATTTAATAAAACATAAAATTTCAATTTAAAAATAAAAGACCAGCCACCACATTCCAGGGGGAAGTGGCTGGGTGGGATGGCTCATGGTGGTTTGGTGTTGGCTGCTGGAGAGAAGAAGAGGGTTTAGAGGTTGGGTTTTCTTTTTTTTTTTTTAAAAAAAATTTCTTATTTTGTTAATCTTTTTTTTAAGAGAAACAAAAATAAGCACAGGGCAATGAAACAATAGGCTAGCGGGTAAGCTTAATAAGATAAAGGATAAGCATGTTTGCTAGAGCCAACAATCCATTTGTTTATGTTCATCCTTCTTTTTCATGGTTGTCAAGACCCTTTTGCTCTTGCTAATGTTTTCATCGACTGGCGGCATTGATGCAAATCTGATTTTTTTTATTAGAGGGTTTGAATCGGGTGGTGATCAATCGGAGAATTTGAGACTTGCAGGCCTTTATTTTGTTTATCATTAAATTGAAATTGAAATTTCTTTATTTATTTAAAACAATTACTTTTTTTAACAATAATTTAACGGAATGGACAACATTAGCTAACGGAGTAAAACATAAGGACTAAATCGGCCAAACTAAAAACATGGGGACTAAATTCGCCAAATGATTAAAACACAAGGACTATTTTGACATTTAAGCCTAAACTATTAGGAGATAAACACAAAAACATAAAGGTGAGTGTAAAAATACATGACTTTTTCCTTTTTATGATAATCACCATTTGAAATTTAAAAATCTTAATGAAACAGATACACATTAATGACAATTGAATTACTGAAAATAAATTCAACACAATAAATGGAGACCTAATTTAAATACCACGTGAAACTGTATAAAATCTGACACATCAAGCTTGATTAGGTAATTTGCTTAGTTGAATCCTAGTTACTTGAACTTTTGACAAAATAAAATGGGCTTTAGACAAGAAAACATATTATGATGGGTTGAAAGCAATTAAAAATAAGTTTTAAGGAGATAAGTCAAATTTTATATTAAAAGAGTGCAAGGCAAATTGGAAAAAATTCCCCGACCAACGAGAATATCCAAAACACATGTCATTAAGTGTTTTTTTTTTTAAAGGCAAAAGCAGACCCAAATTTGATTATAAAAAAAAAAAGGAAAAAGCTAGCCCAACAAATCCCTAAATCTATGCAAAATTGGAACACCATTAATGTGCATTGAATTGCAAAATAAATTGTTGGGAAAAAAAAAAAAACCAACATAGTAAATTGAGGCAATCAAAAAGTACTCAAACCAAAAAAACACGATAAAAGGAAATTAAGGGTATGTTATGCATTTGAAAATATAACATTTAATATGTTAAGCTTGATTAGGTAATTTTTTTAGTTGGATCCTTCGTTAGCAAAATACGGAATGGAAAGAGTATGAATAAAATACGTACATGTTTTATTCGGCAAAATTTTGGCAAGATACAATTGAAAAGTTTGGCCACAATATAATATTTTAATATATTTTATTTTTAGTCAATAATATGTGAATAATACATGAATTTTGTATGTATATTATTCAAATTTTTGTAAAAAATGTGTATTAAATGTGAAAAATACATATGTACGTGTATAATACATGTAATGTATGTTTGCCTTTTTTTTTAAACGTGTATTTTATCGAATCTTTAAGACGTGTACGAAAAATGGAAGTATTATTGAAAAATGCATACGTATGTGTATAATACGAGTATTAAATGGGAAAAATATTAACTAGGTTGGAGTCATCGGGTTTTAATCAAGAAAAAACTAGTTTGAAGGAGAAAAGTCAAATTTACTTTTCTTTTTTATTTTCTATCAATTCCTTTTCTTTTTTTTTGGTATGCTCTATTTTCATGTTCATTCTCCTACATTGATGACTTATGATCATTATCGATTGTTTTTTTCAATTAGTTTAATTATTTTCTGAATCAGTTACAATCTGCGAGTATGAAAAGATAGGTCAGACGCTCACGCTTTTACTCTTTAATAATTTGATTTTTTATTTTCTATCTGCAAGTTTGGAACTTGCTAGTTTGCTTTTATTCTTGAATATTTTTTCTTTTTCTGAATCAGTTTGAATATGCAAGTATGAAACTTGCTAGTTGCTTTTTTCTTTGCATGTTGCATGTTGGCTGGGTTTTGGTTAGGTTTTCTATTTCCTTCTTCATTTCTTTTTTTTTTTTTCCAATCAATAAATGATAAAAATAATCAAATATTCAAATATTGATGTGGTTCTCCATCTCAGCTGCCACATGCAGTGGTATGAGAATGCAGTATGAAAATGTGATAAAAGTAACATTATTGAATAAATATTTTTGGCAAAGCTGAACATTGAGACCAAGAAAAAACGCACACGGCTGAAACTTGAGATTGAATATGAGAAAAATGTCATTCTTAGGGATGGAAAAATCTCCTCTCATACCTGAAAGAGAAATCTACAACATTTTTAAAGGAGATAACATATTAATATTGTTGGGTGCTGCTAACTATTAAAGTTCTCTATGGTTGATATAGTGACCATTGTTTTTGCCCTAGTTAAGGACATTAATGTATCTCGAAGATGAAGCTCTTGAAGCTCATGTGCATTGCTTATAATAATTAATTAGATATCAAGATGCCATTGATGTGGCCAGAGGCATTTCACTCTCATGAGAATGATTAGATACATTGATGCTTGACGAAGTGCGGCTTAACGATGAAACCCTTCGCTTTCCATCCTTGAAACTTCCTAATTCTATCTCTCCAGCTACCATCGCACCGGTTTCACACCCGGAAGACTTATCAGCGAGTGTAGCCGTATCCGTGCCGGGCCGTACATTTGCAGCTGCAGCTGTATTAATATTTTTTGCACCACCAGCTCCTCCGGCATTGCCAACGCCAAACCTAGATCCAGAGCGCCGAGAAATGAATCTGTATACGAATGTGAGGAACCAGAACACCCATGGAAGGCAAACCAGCGCAACCCCAATAATGGGAAGCCAATAATGATCTCTGGTTTGTGGTTCAGGCAGGATCATGTACATCAGAAGACACCCGCCTCCGGCCACGACGGATACGAATAAAAAGCAAGAGATAAGACATATGAACGAACCTCCTGGGGCACCTGCATTATTGTATACAGCCATATTGGAAACCAACTCCCAAAAGCATCAAATATATGAAACCTTGATCAATAACATTAACATTCGATTCATTTGATCATCACCACCCTTCAGTTTTTTCATTATATATCTGGATCAAGAGTAATATCGTTTTGTATGAGAGAGGATGGTGATTTTTTGTTAGCAATGCAAAGAAACAAGGTTATCGTCCTTGCAGGAGAGAGATGGCCTTCTTGCAAATGTTGTTGGCAATGGGGCCAGAGATGAATGCATGCATGCATGGGGTTTTCAGATGGTCGGTGGACATATTCAACAGTTGTTTACGTAAAACGTGGTTTTTGCCAAAACCAACCCGACCGTACACCTACAAAGGATGAGAGGTAAATAGAGAGGGAGAGAGAGAAGCGGGTTCAGTTTCTGGTTTGTACCTTGTTAGGATACATATAAAGGAGGGTTGATAGTTGAATGGTTAATTTGTTACCTCCTAAACCAGCTAAAAGAGCTAGCTCAATCATCAAATCTCACATTGTTTGGGCCTCGAATTTTCAAATAACGAAACACTATGTCAAAAAAGGGCTTTAGCAACGGATAAAATCCGTTGCCTATTACACATAAATACCGTGGTATTCAAGCCTGTTGCCTATTACCATGTAATAGGCAACGGATATTCTCCGTCGCTGTTTGTCACTTACTACATCAGATATTTGGTAAACTCCGATGCGTAAATGATTTCCGGGTGCCAAAAAAAGGTTGACTTCTGATGCCTAAACCTGAAACAACATCAGTAGTTTCAAAAGGGATGAGGCTAAAGAGGTCTAATAGCATCAGTGACATCTACTATGCTGATGCGTATTATCAATTACAACATCATAGAAACAATAATGGTGTTGTGAATTATGTTATACATCATCGCTTTTTTTATTTTGCAGACATAAAAAGCCTCCAATAGTGCTAGTGGTTGCGTAAATGCTGATGCTACTTGTCGTTTTAGCCATCTCTGATAATAGATGTCTGGTTGTTGTTTTTATCTTTCAACTTCAGTTATTTCTGGAAAACTGAAGTTGTTATAAACAATAGGCATCACTTATGTAATTAAAGGGTAGGTATTTTGCTTGTTTCACATCACACTTTACTTAGTTACTGTGTTAGTATTCAAGAAAGGCCTCATTTCCAAATCATGTTGTGTTGCCATTGCTCATAAAACAAAACATTATATAAACAGTAATTTAAATATATCCATAATATATCTATATATATATATATATATATATATAAGCAAAATACTTGAATGATCCATATTGTCACATCCAAATCACAATTTTACCAGCCCTACACCACAAATTATCCATACTTGCCTATGCATAAGCAAAATACTAGCTAAAAAGACATGTAAAATGAGGGAATGTTTAGCTCAATCAAAAAGCCATTCTGGGACATGAGTTGCCAATTCTTCTTGCACCTCATCCAATTCCATTTGGGTGTATGTGTCCTTCCTTCTAGCTTTATACTGGGAAAAAAGAAAAAGAAAAAAAGCATGTAAATTGTAAACACGAACAACAGAAATATGAACATAAACTTAAAAAGTGCAAGGTACTAAATTTGCATAAGATATGTGTCACTTCAAATTGACCAATATGCAAATTTACCAAATCATATTGGTGAATAAGAAAATCTAATTTGTCAACCAAACTAATTAGATGACAACAAGTCATTAAATGGATCCCACTTCATGTTTCAACTAGGAATTAAATGATCATGTGATGGGGTAGAGAGTAAGCAAGAATCAATTTTTCTGTTAAGAGTAAGATAAGAGTCAATGGTGAACCATATGCAACCAGACCTCAGCATAAGAGTCAATTCTATTAGTTTTTTTTATCTAGAGAAGAAACTTCATAAATCATGAACTCAACAGCAAAAAAATCAGAACACATTACTTCATTAGACATGGGACCATGTTTTTCAGTTTTTTGGTTTTTTTTCTAAATCTTCATTGGAAAAATTGTTAGCAAATTGGTAAAAGATGCTCCATGGCATCAGATTTACACCTCACAGTCATGAAACTTTCACGCAATCAGGGAAAAACATTAATGTTTTGAGATCATAATGCACATGCCAAGAGAGGTAGAGAAACTACACCAATGCCATCAAAATCAGAGATGTTACCAGTTTGACAGTGTGTGTATCATACTCCCAAGTTGTCTAGGTCTGGGGTCTCTCCCTGCAGCAAACTGGACCTGCTTTCACCAGATTGAATACCTAAAGGGAATGAGCAGAAACCAAAGAGAAGAAAGAGGAAAGCGAAAACAAAGAGAAAAAAAATCCAATAATGCTTTCTTCCCTAGCTCTTGCTGACTGTCTGGCATATATGTAGCCAATTGTAAGACACAACATATGTATGTGCAATGGCTCATCCTTCAAATGGCAATGAAAGTATGAACTGGATGCTTAATCTCAATATGAATTCAGAAACATGAAATCAATGAACTTCATCATCAAGATTATCAGGATGAGCTTCTGACATATAGCTGCAATTAGGGATAATCTTTTCTTTAAGTTCACTGATACCCTCAAAAATAAAGAAATTAAACTTACTTGATCGAGAAGCATCACAAGTCTGCAACTGAAGAAAATGCACTACTACTGAGTTGAGATACGAGAGTAAGGAAATACCCCAAGTCGAAATGCAGTCCCTCTGTTCCGGCAATCTTCAGCCAGTATTTTGGTAGCTTGTAAGGCCTCTTCCATGCTGGCTCCAGAGGCAATCACAACACAGACAATGGCACCTGCAGAGGAACCAGCTAATGGTATGGTTTCCTGCACAAATCACACACATGCTACTTCTGAATACAGACCTAGAACCAAAGATAATGACTGTTCACCTTCATAAGGGAATAACAGGCAACTTAAAGGCAAGCAAAATACAAACAGAATATGTGCAAAAAAAAACAATCATAAAAGAAGCAAACTTTTACGATTCATTACCACAATTAGTGCATATGCAACCAAAGCAACCACTCCAAACCCAATAAAACTTACCTCAATCCAAGAATATTACAAAAGAATCAAAGTTACCTTTAAATTTAGCAAGCACAAACAAGGGGGTCCTTTATTTGTAGTAAATCAAATATGCTTCTTCAACCCCCTCATTGAACAAGTAACAAATGTATCCTTCTCACATCAATGAACATTGGCAACTATATATGTGTCATGTAAATATCTATATCTTCCTACCAAATTCTCAATAAAACTCAGACACCCTAATTCCAATTAGATCTCAATAAATCTCAATATATGGATGAGCTCCTCATACATATGTCTTGATGTTAGAAATACATTGTAGTTGACATAATTGATAATTTGATGAACAGTAAATAGTTTTACCTGAAAATTCTATGCTGGAAGAGGATCATTTGGGTTTTTATCCGGATGAACCTGCATTGCCTCCAAGCAACACAAAAGTTTTAATTAAATTAAAATTTGCATATTTGTTAATGCAGTAAGTGTTCATATGCAAAATGATTCGTAAAAGAGAATATGGATGGATCTACTACAATTATTGTAGAACCAAATGAGGAACAAGCAACTGAAATAAGCATCAAAATTCTAATCATCCTTAATCAAATTTAGGGCTAACAATTCTCTATCAGCTTCTGTGAACAATCAAACTAGAAAGATGAAGAGGCAAGTGAAGATTACCTTCATGTAATAAGCTTTCTTGATATCGCCCTCGGTAGCCGTTGGGCTCACTCCAAGAACATCGTAATACTCTGTCTCCTTCACCATTTTTTTTCTCCTTCTTCTGATCGGTCAAATTTTTGTTTCGCAGTTCGTGAGGCAATGAGGGAGGGAGGGAGGAACCAAAATAATAAAAATAAAATACAAAAAATAAACAGGAAAAAGAAGATAAGAGAAAATATTCACAATAATAATAAAAAGATTCCCCTACGGACCACTCGGGCTCGAGACGCGTTGTTTCTAATTCTCCCCCTTTTTGTACCAAAAAATAAAAATAAAAATGAATTAAGAGATCACAAAAATCAGAAACTTTAGATCCTCTTAAAAAGAGAGACTAATCAGAAAATCTTAGGACAATGATTACAAATGGGAGAATAAATGACAAAATGAAGAGATCACCATTACTACTATAAATGCAACAATGCCCTATTAATCAGCCATTTTCTTTTGTGCTTCTCTTTGTCTAGACTAATAAATCCACATGGAACAGCAGATATGGCAACAAGACGAAAAACAAAAAACAAATAAGTGCTTAATTGAGTCAGGGGAGGGAGGGACCACATTATAACTTACTAAGCATATCATAGTAATATACTAATTCAAACAAAGGTTTCAAAGGATGCAAAGAAAACACTTTTCTGCTATAATAGATATAAGAAACTTTTCTGCTAGAAGTAAACTTGCAAAGGATGCAAAGAAAAAAAAAAAAAAACAGCGATGAATGCCTTTCAAAGTAACCAATACAGTCACAGGCTCCTTCTCCATGCTCAAGAAGCTCCACATGTATTTTATAAGCTTCCAAAAGAAGGCAATAGTGAACAGAACAACCAAGATTTTCTGAAAAACAACAATATTCTCCATTTTCTCAAAAACAGACAGATGCAACAAACAATTCCTGTTAAAATCAGGACAATCCAATCCTATGTTTTTATATAGGTGTAAGAGTACCATGATTGAAACAAAGAATCTACAGGGCACTTCCAGAACAAGGCAATCAGATGCCAAAACAAAGTCCACAAGATACTTAGAAATATAGAACATATCAAATTATTCCAAAGAACATAACCAAACCCTCTGTTTGGTCTCCTCCTAAACCAAGGAACACAAAAAATTAATAAAAATAACAATCTCAAATCCATGCTTGTTGAAGAATTCATCTCAACATAACAACAATTTTATTGATCTCATAACAACAGCAAAAAAACTTGAAATTCTTCTCTTCATCCACATTTTCATTCAAGCCAACCAAACAGAGAAAATAATACTGAAAAGGAAGTAAATTTTGAAAGAATGACCATACCAGCAGCACCAGTGACAAGAACTCGAACTGGGTCTTTTGCCATTGCTGTAGAGTGTGGTTTTGGATAGAGAAAATCATCACAAAGGTGAAAACCAGTCAATAATTTCCATAAATTATAGAAGAAAATAAATAAATAATCGGAGCAAATTAATACGAACAGTAGAAATACCATCTGTATCATCTTCAAAAGGAGAAAACAGTCTCTTGGGTTGTTCATTATTAGTGAACGATGATAATCCTAAGCAACAAACCCCAAGAATCAAAACAAGCGTTTTAAACAAAAAAAAACCCTAAAAATAGATTTGAGAGAAAGAAAGGGAAAGAGAGAATACTGCTGACGAAGAGCTGCGAGCTCAATCTTTTGGCCATCTGTGTCAACCCAAATCCCAGATATCTGCTTTTTCTTTGAGCATGAAATGTGAAGAAGCAGATTTAACATTTATAAGAACATATAGGAAGAAAAACGAGATCCAGACTCAGACTGGCTTGATGGAGGAGAAAGAAGAAAGAGAGAGAGTTTGAGAGGGACTGAAAAAGAATGAGAGGGAGAGGGGACTGAAAAAATTGAGAGGGATATGGAAGTTAGGGCGAGAGTTTGAGAGGGACTGAAAAATTTGAGAGGGAGATAGAATCTAGGGCGAGAGTTTGAGAGGGAGAGCGTGAAATTTTTTGGACTAGCGTTGACTACCCCTTTGGCATCCGAGGCTTTTTTTATAAAAAAATGTCCCTCTTAAAAAAAATAGGCAAATCGCTTTAGGCATCGTCATAAAAAACCAAATATTCGTACTAATGTCATTGTATTTGTTTAGTATCGTTATTTACAAAATCGATGCCTAAAGTATTAATAGCATCGATTTTCAGTAAACCGATGCCTATGTAGTGTTGCTAAAAGTGAAATTTGACGTAGTGAAACTTGGCCTTGTCGTGAGATATTGGGAGATTTGTGAGCGGATGGTTGTGAGAAACAAGGTAGTAAATATCGATGGTCCAAAAATATCGATGGATATTGACAAGTTATCAATGTTGGTAAAAATTGGATAGAAATATAGGAAGTTATTAATGAAACTTTAGAAGATGTTCATTTAGTCAATTATATCTGTTATTTTGACAAGAAAAAACTGAATGAAATTCATTGCATATTGAGTTTGAGTAATTTAAGATGACTATATTACAAGCTCACAAGCACTATGACTTTAAAAAATACATACTAGTTAATAAAAGAAGAATAAACACACCATAATTTTTTATTTATAATTATTTAGTACAATAGTTCACACTTTATATATTGTATGGTAAGTTAATTACTTAAGTTACTTGAGTATAAAGTAATTAATTCATAACAAAGAACGATAATAAATAAAGGATTAAGGATGTTTTAGATTGAATATATCCGGTATCATTATGTTTTTCTATCGTATTATATATCAATGATATCCAGTGGCGGAACTGGGATTTCACACTACAAGGGGCCCTTCACAAATTTTTAAAAAATAATTAGAGGGTTCTCGTTTTATTCAGTGGCTCAAGCACTAACCGGTTAATTAGTTAATACTACATTAACTACTGGTTTTGGCCCACTTTTTTTTTTTTAATCTAAAAGAAGTAAATTTCATTAACCGGATGCATTGGTTACAATAAGGTCATCAATAATACAATTCATTAGCCATACAAGGCCTTCTTCTAACCAATAATAAGGACCATTTTCGTGTAAAGCAAAACAGGAAATAGCATATGAGCCACTTTGTTACACTCCCTAGTTCGAAATTGGACTTCCTTTAAAGAAAACTGAATGAGCTAGTCTCTCACATCATCCATAATGTTGCCAACAGTAGCCCAAATAATCTCCCCTGAATTAATCATCATAACAGCCTCAAAAGAGTAAGTTTCTATGAGGAGAGGGAAAAACCAACACCTGCAGCAAATAAAACTCCTCTATAAATAGCTTGGAATTCTGTAGCTAAAATGGAAATCCTGTGAGGGCTTTGCATGGCTAGGGCACCCATAAAAACTCCATAATCATTTCGAACAACTGCACCTATACTACGCAAGCCTGTTGCATTGTCAGTAGCTCCATCAACATTGAGCTTATAGAAACCTTCAGGGGGACAACTCCTTTAGTAAAAATGAGAAACCATCAAAGGAAATGTTTAGAGGAAATGTTTCTGGTGAATGATTTCATTCAAGAATTAACAAAAAGAAAGTTGATGGTGTACACTCATATATGAACATTTCTCACACCAAGTCACTTTATTCGCTAACCCAAAAGAGGAAAAAATATATATATAAAATATAGTGGAAGCACTTAACCCAAAAGGCATATCAAGGGAAATTTCTTTAGCACCAACCATGGCAGAAATAAACCCATTTATATTATAGTTTTTAAAAAATAAAACAAGTCCTTCTAATTGTCTTATAGCAGCATTAAGATGCATGTCTTCATATTGTAATTTTTTACTACCTAAGTTAATCTTATGCAAAATGTCATGCCAAATAACCGAACTTAATATAAATTCAAAACTTGAAAGCTCTCCTAATGTTAAACTTTGAGCATCCCTACTCAATTTGGCATCTTCACTCATTTCTATTAATTTAAATAAAGCTTCTCTGATTTGGGAAGCTTGAGATTTTACTGCGTTGACACTTTCAATGTGACTTTTCCAACGTGTAGTTGACAATGATTTCAAAGTCAAACCATCTATATGCAATCAAGTAACACAGTCTATCACTTTGTTGAATTAGAGAATGCCGTATATATGCATTGACATGCTCCAAAAAAAGATTTTGCTTTAACACATGAGTTGGCCATATTTCAAACTATAAAGTTGAGACAATGAGAACCACATGGCATGTAAAATGCTCTAGGATTTATATCAAGTAATCTTTTTTGTACACCTAGATTTTTCCCTTTCATATTAGAGCCATTATCATAACCTTGTCCTCTCACATCATCAATATTAAGTGTAAGGGACTCGATTACATTTTGCAATTCATTAAAAATTCCTAATCCTAATGTATCTTCCACATTTAGAAACTCTAAAAAGTACTCTTCTCTATTTATTAGAGTACTTGAAACATTTACACACCTCAATATTAAAGTCATTTGTTCTTTGTGACTTGCATCAGGAGTACAATCAAGAATGATTGAAAAATACTTAGCCGTTTTTATTTTTTCAATGATTGCATGTTTAACATTTGATGCTAAAATAGCTATCAACTCATTCTGAATTTTATGGCTAAGATAATGATAATGAATCTTCTTATCTTGAATGAGTCGAAAATGGTGTTGCATTACTGGATCAAACTCTGCAATCATTTCAAGTAGGCCTAAAATGTTACCATTACCATCTTCATAAAAAAATTTCATTTGTTCCGCGAAAAGCCAAATTATGTATAGCAAGACATTTCACAACAGTAATGATTATGACAATAACATTTTTCCAGTGTAGTGTATCTTTCTTGATTAGCTCTTGTAATTCATTATCAATTGTTTGATGTGTTTTCAATCTGATTTGCAATTCAATACAAGACCTCAAGTTAGTGAGGTGTTCAATACTGCTTTCATGTTGTTTAAGCTTCTCACCAAGATGTTTCCAATTTCTACTTCCTTCACTCATTACTGACTTCTAGAATTCATTATTTTAAACAACTTACAACAGAAACAAAACACTTATCCAACTCCTTTGAGTACACTAGCCATTTTCGATCCTTAGTTTCCCCATTTGGTAACATACGAAGATAATAATTTGATGAAAAATGTCTATTGTGTTCGTCCATGGGGAATTTGAGATTAGTTTCTCTTATGGGACCCTTTTCTACAAGTAAATCTCTCATTTTGGCATCAAGATTATCCCAAACTCGTGGATCAAAAATGTTCAAATCAAATCTTGTTTCGGGACATTCATTTTCATGGCAAGGTTCATCAATATTTTCATTTTCATCTAGATCACCAATTTCTTCATTCACATCATTCTCATTTTCTGCTAATTCTTCCAATTGAATTGGTTGTTCATATTCATTTGGTAAATCTTCATCTAAATTTTCAAGTGAAGCATTGGTTTGTTTAACAAAATATTTATTTAAATATCCTCTTAAACTTTGAGCAATTTCTTCTTCTTTTTTCTTTCTTTGTCTCTTGAGTTTCCAAAAAGTTGTTTCTTAGGAAACATTTTTTAATTTTTATAATAAACACAACACAATCAAAAACAATAAAACTAATTAACAAAGAACAATAAAACCTGAATTTTGAGCATATTTTCTTCAACTTGAATCTTCCAATTATAAAGAACAAGAATCCCATCCAAGTTTTCTGTTGAATCAAATAATAAAGAAGAAAAAGTTAATAAAGATATGTATTACAATTTACAAAATTTATATATCTAGATTCTATATGAATCTATAAAAAAAAATTACCTTCAAAGAAAGGCACTGGTCTAGCTTGTGGATTATTTGTTTTCCAACTATGTGTTGGAGAAGACGAGAATCAACAACAACAAAAAATTTACTTGCTTTATGAACTTTTGAGAAGGTCAATATGTTAGTAAGGGTTTTTTCTTCTTCTTTTCATGGCGAAGAAGCTCTATTTTGATTTTCCCATATTTTGTTTTATATTATGTTGTATAATTAATAATGGACTTTTCTTCCTCATTACGTTTCTTGAGATTGAGAATATAATAAGTGATTGATTGGCTTCCTCTTTGGTTTACAGGTACAGGCAGTTTGGCTTTTGTCTATTGTTTTTAATTTTTTTTTTCCATATATACATAGGCTTAAAAAAAAACCAAATTTGGGCCTCCTTAGCTTTGGGCCTTGAGTTGTAGCCGTGGTAGCCCTGGCCCAAGGCCGCCTCTAAGAGGAACCTCCTGCTTTTCTAATTCTAATACAGAAGAAATTTGTCATTACAAAATTTCGTATGGGGATTGTCGCAAACCGTCATTGGGTGTGGACAGAACAACAGTGGCCTCTTCCAAGAGGAGGCACAGTTATCTTGCTTTTCTAATTCTAATACTGTTTACTCGTTTTGATTTACTTCTTGTGGTGGTAGGGTAAAGTTTCTCATTGACTTGAAAACCATCGGTGGTCAGCAAGTCAACTTTCTTTTGTATGCGAGCGTGCCACTGTTAGCGGCTAAAAACCCTAACAGACTTATAAAAATTTAATAACTTGCGCCCCAAGCTACTAACTTTGATCAAGTGACTGTGAATTTGGGTGAGGAATATCTCCCAAGTAAGTTCTTTTCTTGCCTTAGACGGGTGAGGACTTACAATTTCCCACAGTAAAACTAATAAGTCTAGCAAAAAATGAAAATTGAAAATAAATCAAACTGTTTCAAAGAGAACTGCCTATTACACAATTTAAACAAAAGAGAACTGCCAAGTCCGGAAGGACATCAGAACATTGGGCTTCAATTTCTGCTTGGATTGTTGTCTGTGACTCAAGCTAGATTGGATATATTTGTGCTGGAATTGCACGTCAACACCTTCAACTAATGGGGATCAACTAGAAATCGATACCAATGTTGAGATTGCCAGAGCTTTAGTCAATTTTAGCCATGGAGAGGCTTGTCGAATGGACAGAACTGAAATCTCTTCAATCTGGACTGGACTGGAATGGCCGGATTTACGATTGTTGATCTGGAACTGCACTTTAGTACATGTTCTGCTTAATTGGGGATCACTTGAGAGCTATTCTGGTGATTCTAAGACATCAATGCATCTCTGTAAATTTGTTGAGGTTTTCATATTATGAAAAACCTGAATTTCGCTTGATTTGCCTGTTCTGAACCAAATTTGTAACAAGAGAAATCTCGTCTCCTTTGTGAACTGCTTCTTTAAGCTGAGCTGAAGTCAGAAGTCTGAGTTCGGCCTGTTTTGTTAGGAGTTGGATGGCTTTTCAAACCAAATGGCTTGATTGCTTCAGAGTCTGAAAACTTTTGGAATCGTGTGATCTTGTTTGATCTTTGTCAGTGTTACTGAGAGTTTTTGTTTTGATTGGATTTTTTGCTGTCCTCGATCCAGTTCATATCCTCTTATATTTATAGGAAATTTGCATGAGTGATTATTCCTTAATATCTGGATAACACTTGTTGAGAGGTTTCTCTGCTCCAGCGCCAAAAAAGGGTAGTAGTTAATCTGACAAGAAAAGCCCCCATCAAGAGACAGTTTTCATAATGATCAATTTTGACTTTCTGATAGCCAACTCTCTTATTTCTCGTTCGTCTCTTGTAAACCCAGCTTGTACTGACAAAAAAACTTACCGAGTATAGGAAGGAAACTTGGCCCTCTTTTCTTGCATTAAATGGTCATGGGGAGTGGTTTTTGATTTTGCCTTTCTACCAACTCCCCTACACATCCTCTGCCCTTTTCTGTTGATGTCTTATCATTGGGGTCACGTGGGCATTGTGGAGAGAAAAATCCTTCCCTTTATCTGCTGATATGATTTTTGAATTAGTGATCAATGGTGATGATCAAACCTTGAGCCCTTTGGAAAAAATTTGGAAGCTGGGTACCAATTAAACCAAATGAAACTGGCCTTTTTCAGATTAAATTACCATTAATGGTAATTAACCTTTAACATGTGATAATTTATTTTGCTACTGGTTTGAAATGGTCTTGGCTTCTAAACCATCTTGGGCTGACTCCCAATTTGGTAAAACAAAGCCCAAACCCTGTTGTCGATATGGCCAAGCACCCAGATGGGTTGGCGCGCAGAGTTTAGGCCCAAACAAATACAGAAGAAATTTATCATTACAAAATTTCATACGGGTACCACCGCAAACCATCATTGGGTGTGGACAGAACAACGGTGGCCTTTTCCAAGGGGACGCATCAGGTATATGATTGGCCTTGGACGTGGATTAGTGTCCCTTATCCCTCAAATGGGTTCTTCATTTTCAATTGATGGAAAGTTCGATTGCCTCGTGCATGCTTTTTCGAAACCCAACTCAACAAGCAAAATGAACTTTGGCCGCAAAGATGTGGTTTCTGGTTTTAGGGTGGTATTTATCACATCATTTGTAGGACAACCTGAACTTTCTATTTCCTAAGATTGGAGGCGATGAGTGCGGGACGTAAGAGGTTGCAATATAACACTTCCTCGAACTCCCCGTTCGCTGCTGCTTCTGCTTCAGCTTCATCAGAAAGAGGCATGGACATACACTGACATTTTTACAAGAAGACTTTTACAATAAGCTGGAATCGACTGTGAGTAAGGCCATAAAACTAAAGCGAGTAAACAAATTCGTTACAACCTAAGGCTTTGCTGCAACACAAAATCGGAGATCAAAGCTCCAATAATCACTGCACATTTCATTGGTGCAAATGTGAAGTTGAAAGCTTTGAATATCAACTGATGTTGACAACCCTAAAGATTGTCAACTGATGTTGTCTGCTTTGCTTTCAGACCTACTTAATTAGGTATTTCCATCATTGGCAACATGGCACAAAGGAATTTCTTGTTAGGCTATGACCTCAACAAGGACAATCTCTCCTTTAAGCCTACTGATTGCACTAAATATTAACTAGCCGGTGAGTGCATATGTGCTTGCTTATATGTATGAGGAATAAAATTTTAAACATCAACTGCATTTTCAAGTAGCTACGCTATTGTCGACAGTTAAGAACTTGCAAGGAGCCTGAAAAAATACCTCTCCTCATAAAATTAATTAGTGGCAAGCAACCGTAATGGTACAATACAGTAGAGTACAACGGGCAGAGACTGCTACCCATTCAGAGTATGAGGGTACAGCTCACTCTCTCGGTGTTAATCAAACACCTGTGTGAACAACTAGCATCCAATTCAATGGAAAATGATTTGGAAATCGGTGCTTTACCTATTTCTATTAACACCGAAATTTACAACAAAAGAATTTCATACCAGAAAATAATTGGCCTTCTTTTCAGACCATGAAGAATAGTAGAATTGATTTCGTGTCTACGACGTGGACATGGCAAAGCCTCCTATATTTGTGCAACAAGGAGTTCATTCCATGCGTCTGGAATTCCAGGTAGGCACCAGTGCAAGCAATCATTTATACCGGCATTTCCTTTTCCTCTAATGCTGTAATGCGATATGTGACCCTCATCCCTTAATTGAGAAAGAGCAGTTATGTCCAAAATCTTTATCTTTGTACCTTTCAAAGCACCATCGATTACTAAATCACTTGATCCTTCTTGGACCACTTCACTTCCTCCAGCCAATGGAGTAGTATTATCACAGGTACCCCCAGTATTCCAGTCACCATTAAAGAAATGCCTCGGTGAGATAGTCCGAAAGAAAGCTTTGAGGCGAGGATGCGATGGAAGTTGTGAATCAACCCACCTGACAACACTATACACAGTAAAATTCTTGGCATTCCCAATTTCTGCACGCTTCTTATCTTCATTGGGCTTTCCATCTACATACATTACCCACCGGTTTCCATTAATCTTTCCCCTGTTCCAATGATGCCCAGTATTAAGAACAAGCACATCAAAGCGATGAAGAAATTGTCTCATGAAAGCCGGGGACGATCCAGATGCATTGCAATATCACTGGCTTTGTCCGAGATGTTAAGGGGCACCAGATCGCAGAGGCTTGCTGACCAGTAATATAAGATAGTGGTGTTAGTGTCCGGGAATCGATAAGCCCAGCCATCAGGACGGATGGCTCCACGATGTTTGACAAGGCCATATTCCTTTCCGACATTCTGCACTTCTGGGCTGTCCTCACCACCACTTGCCATACACATCAAAGATTGGAATTGCTGTCGACCCAATGAATCTCCTATAAAGGCAATTGTTTTGTCCTGCATTCTGAAAGCAGAGTCACATTTAGAACATTAAACCACAATAAACAATTTCTGTGTATAACATGGCATCAAATCTTATACTCAGGAGACCACCTCGTTAAATGATTCAGAAGGCTATATGAGAAGGATCGTTTATGACTTGAGGATATAATCTAGTGGAAAAGTTTAGGAGTGGTTGAAGTGGGAACCAGGGGGGAAGCATATGCTTTCAGTCTAAAATATAGAAACAAATTGAAAGACAAGTTGAAGCTTTTCACAAGTTAACCAGGCAAGAAGCACTTAATTAGACAATCAAAAAATGCACTTGGGAAAAGTACGTAAAAATAATGGAAGATAAAAAAACAAAAAAAAAACAGCATAATCAGAGCTGTTTCTCATCCAGAGGAAACGTCTTTGAAATGAAGAACAAGACCATAACTTGTGCAACAAATAAATAAGTTCAAACATAACAGAGTTACCTTCTCAAGAAGTTAGAGCGCTCAAAGTCTGGCATTTCACAATTCATTGGCTTCCATCGGTATCCCTCAAAAGAAAAATCTGTTCGTTGTGTTAGTCTACATGCCCACATTTCTGATAACCACTGCTTACACTTCAACCCAGAATACAGTGGCCGCCTGCTGTCTGCAACCCATCTACCCTTGGCATAATTACATGCTGCAGAGATGAAAACTGCATAACCTTAGAAACCATTTAACCATTGCATGACATGATGTGACCAAGAATTAAATCTGAACTATGGAAGCCTTTCAACCTATGTTGCACTGATATGGGTACGGGTACGGCGATACGATACGATACGATATGCCGATACGGCAAATCTCCAAAAAGTAGGATATGGGTAAGGCGCCGATACGGCAATTAAAATAATATATATTTAAAAAAATAATATAAATTGAAAATTTGAAAATTGATATTTCATCCATAATAAGTTCAAAACATTAACAAAACACATAACTTATTTCAAATCTCCACAATCAAAGCACAAATTAAACAAAAACACAAAATACAAGTATCCATAAACAAAGCACAAATTAAAACATTAGAAATCAGTTCTCAAATCTCCATATGTATATTTTTTTAAACAAATTTGAAATTAAAATATAAAAATATAGTGTAGAATTTTGGATTTTCTTTTCTGATTCTTTATATTTTTTAAGGCTGTATAGCTTTTATCACCCAAAACCCATTAATACTATTTTAACGGAGGGCAGAGCATTTCCTAATTCCTACCCTCAGTCGACGGCCAACATTGGATCTGTGATGAATCTAACGGTCAGCTCATCTCTCTACCTGTCCTCTTGTGTCGACGAGAAGCTCAAAGCAAAGCTCTCCTATCCGATAAAACCAAAGAGCCTCAAACGGTCTCACAGGTTCTCACAAAGTCTCTCTCTCTTTCACTCTCTGTCTATCTCTCTGAGCCATAGCCAGAACCACAGAGCAAAAACCATGACTTCGTCTACATCTGTGACTCTGTCTCAAGCCCTCTTGGCTCGCGCAATTTCTCACCATGGCTCGAGCTCAACCTTAGATCGGGTCTCTCTCTGCAACCCTCACTCTACCCACTTTCTGCGGCCTCAAATCCACTTCATCGTCACCATCATCGTCGTCTTTGACGTCATCGTCCGGAGGAACGTATTGCGACCGTATCGATGGAGTATCGGAGCTGTATCGTAAAGTCTACGATACACCACGTGGCGTATCGGGGCCGTATCAGATACGTGCATACCCCCAAAATCCCACGTATTGGTGCAACAGAGCTTTCAACATAGCAAAGAAACAATGTAAACAGTATTTCAACAGAGAGATGAGACTTTCCATCGAAAAACTACACGTATAATGTATTTATATTTCTATCAACTTCATCATAGTATAATTGAACAGTTCTGCTATTCTTTTATAGAACAATTTTACCATTGAAGATTGACCTAACTTAACCGGAATCAAACTTTACAAGAGTAAAGGACTCAGAAAATAAACAACAAGAGCCAAATTAAGATTAGAAATTACTAGTTTTTTCTAACAACATATATACCTCCAGAAGTATATTTCATCAAACTGACAATTTTGATGTTCAATTATAATTATCATCAATAACATGTTTATAAAATGCCTTCCATGCGCGTTCCCTTTCAGTAACAATATAATCTCTTGTAAACTTTATCTACAGAAACCTCACTCCTCCCCACTCCCAACCAACCAAATAGAAAAGAAAAAGAAAAGAACACTCATAATCAGCCAGATCTCATATTAAGCAAGCTTACGTTTAATTGTCTACGAGAGTTCTTTTACACCCTGCAACTCCTTCACTCTTTTCTACTACGTCATAAATTATTCTTTTTGCTCCATTGTTTTATATTCTTGAGGTGGAGGCTGAAGGTGCTAGATTAGAATTTGGTTGGCAGTGCTTTCACCCAAGTTTTCTTAGATTTTTCAAACTTTATTTCGAACAAGTTCTTCAATATTCTCTAGAATGCAAACAATTTGATCAGCAACAGGTGTTATGCACTTGATGGGATGACACAACTTTATGTCGTTTTAAACCATATAATGTGATGTGAACAGCAAAATCATCTTCTTTTTTCTGTGAAAGACACTATTTATTTGTTTTTCTATTTTCCTTTCTAGAATTAGCGACTGCAGCACCTTTTTGTCTCTATTCTTGATCTCTCCATCCCCTCGTTCCACCACACCTGATTTGGCTAAAGTTACGCAGGTCGCATCCTTTTCCATGCCATTCTGTGGAGATAGAGACACACACACACACATGCATATATATATATATATATATATATATATAGAGAGAGAGAGAGAGAGAGAGAGAGAGAGAGAGAGAGGTTTTCCCAATAAGACAATGATGTCCAGGAGAGATTTTAGGGCATCTTTTGAACATGAATCCTTATCTTGCTTTACCCTCTTTGTTTTTATTATCTTTCACATTTTCTGTTAATGTGGATTTGTTTCTATACAAAAGCAAATCTTTTTTTTTTCTGGCTAAAGCCAGAAAACCAAATAAACAGCACAAAATACCTTCTCACTCCCCACTTCCCATATCTTCCCCAAGTTCCTCAATATCATTTCCGTCTTCCAAAGCACATTCTCCAAGAAACCATCAATCTCACATTCAACCCATCTTTAAATCCTCTCTCTTAAGAACCATCATACCCAACCCAAACTTCAACGCTGATGATTCACGGATATTCACCAATTTACTACTGTTTGAAGCTCAACAGGCTGGGACCCTGACATATGGCTTGGACAGGGGTAATACCAAGGGCAGGCATGTTGCATTGGGTGTGGATGAGGGAAAGTGAGATGGATCAAGGATGTATGAAGAGGCGCTGCAGCTTCCTCGTTCAGTCTCTTTAATTTCTTCTTATTTTACGAAATGAATTAAAGGACAAATAAAGGATCTTAATAATTCTAATCAAGATGATGTCAGATCAGCAGACACGTCAGTATATGTGCTGTAAAACCATAATTAGACATAAAATTCAGCCATGTCATTATTTTCTTAAATCCAAACATGGACACAGTAAAGGCAAAAAGAAATCAAACTTGAACGATGCAACTTTAAGGATGGTGAAAACCCAAGAACCAAATTGTAGTGTAACCACTCTTTATTCTCTCTATTACTTCACTTGCACCTATTTGTACAAATTTGTCATAAAATGATCAACCAGATGTCTAGTACTTGTACCAATAGGCCAGAAGTTAATAAACTTGGGCCCTCCTTACCAAACCTCAAATCAGATCCCATACCATAATAACATGGGAGTGGGACATCATCAAATTATCAATCTAAATAACAAAATTGTTCTTTTCCCAGATCCAACTGTTGTTTGCAACTAATTTAATTTTGAGCTTAAAGCAAGAACTTTTTAACTAACAGTTGCCATCAAACCCAGAAAACTTAACTCGTCACTTTACACAACTTCTTCCCACTCTGCCACTCATGATCCAACTAAATTTTATTGCATATTTTCCACACAATGGAAAAAGAAACACACACACATGCACGCACACGTACACAAGAAGAAATGGTTTCGGAATTTCCATTTCACTTTTGATTGACCATCAATCTCTAAAACAGAGTCATGCATTGGTAGGGTAAGGGTTGACATGTAATTGACCAGTGAAACAATCAAACGAGGCAAAGAATAAATTGAAGGACATTGATTGTGGCAGGACCAGAGATATAATAATATGAAATTGTGTAATTACACAAATTAGATCCTTTTGCCTAACCAGTTTCTATAAACACCACCTTGAAGTTCTAATTGTTAACAAACATCAATAAGAATACAATCACGCCACGTCAAATAAGCTAATGGCGTGAAATGATCATTATACACTAACAACAATCGATCCCCTAATAAAAAAATTTCTTTTTATGGCCATCTTGGCCACCCCCCGTATTTTATTGTTATATGCAATAAAATACAGTTTCTTGCTTCAAAGACTAAAAACAATTCGCAGAGGCAGATTGAACGCATTATTTTATGAGGCATGTCATTTTAACCGTCTCTACTCATTACATTAAATAATAAGAAAAGAGAGCATTCAGATCTCAACACAAGTTCAGTTCACTAAACCAAGAAGATAACTGTAATTCAGGGCAAACGGTATAACGATGAGGCTTACAGCCCAGTGAAAAGGAACTGTACCTTCAGTCTGGAAAGAAGATTGCATGTTCCCATCACTTTCTTGCATTCCAGCAGAGAACGCAGCTATAGAATCTATTGGTGCAGTGCCAAAATTTTCTACCACTTTTGTATCTTCGTTTGTGATCGAATGTGAATCCTTCCCTTGAACACTTTCATTTTTCTTCATCGGTTTTGAGGAATTATTTGCAGAGTCTCCAAGAAAATCTAAATCACAACAGAAATTCATCAGTAGGCAGACAAATTGAAGCAGGTTTGAAATGATTCGTGAAATCAATAATATCTCCAGAACTTTATAAGTCAGCCCTTTTAGCATTGCTAATTAAGCAGGAAAAACTAGTTATAAGTAGCTGAGACTGAAGCTCGCAATCACTTAGCACATTTCAGCATGCACCATATTCTAATTTCTACAGCATGTGAATCTGATGAGGTCAGCTAGAGATCCTTGGATCTCAATTACCTGGACAGATACATAAGTTCCCATTCACTATTTAGCTCTTTTGAGAGCCGAGCAAGCAACTAACCACAAATCATGTCATTCTCCTATCTTCATTAGCAGGCAAAACTTTCTTTCATCTCACCCTAATTGTCTACACCACTGATTTTTTTTTTCACGCAAGCATTGTTATCCACATATCCTACATCACCACCAAAGTTCAACCATCATCACATGCATATTCAGATTTTTCTTGTATAGTAAGCAAGTTGTCCATCTGTTATCGTACCCTTATTTTGATTTTACTTGTACAGTGAATAACTTTTTATTTATTTATAAGGAAACAAAATAATATTGAAAGTAAGAGAGGGAAACAAAAGTGGTCAAGATGACCACAAGAGGAAAAAAAAGAAAAGAGCCATTAGGGTACTATAAATATCATGTTCAATGCCCTCCATCCATTCATTATTACACAGTTTTACGAATAAAAATTATTATTATTGCTTTTTTTTTTTTAAACAGCACCGAGGTACTCCATGGCCATCAGGTTTTCTGTATACCCAGTTCTTGTAGTGTGCTCTATATAACTTACAGAATCAAGTAATAATTGAAATATAAAAGATGGTAGTATGTGGAGTCACATAAACTGTCAAATAAACAACATAGATTCGATAATTTTTTGGTACAATTTCCTTCTCATTTCTTATAACTATTTGTTATGCTTTCAGCAAACAAATAATCTTGCTAAAATGTGTTTTAAAGGTAGGGTATTATTTAAATGTGATCACTGCAAATCATCATTCAGATGAGCAACTACTTTTCACTGCCTTCTAACATTGTCCGGAAAGTGTGGGCTATGAAGGACAAAGCAAAGCAGTTCCAGTTCTTGAGAGCAGCTACGTCAAAATGCCACAAGATAACATTTCACTCCTAGCAATCCAATATGGAAATACCAAAAATTAAGTCATAAGTTTCTATGCCACTGCGGTTTGCAAAGAGGCTGTGGCAGGCACTTCAAAACATATAGCAGGCACAACATGGAAGGGTTTTTTTTGGGTCCGAATATAAAAGGTATTAACAAAGTATGTCAAGCAAGTTTGTCACAAACATTAACCAAAATAATAGTCAAACAAAAAGGTCTGGGGTAATATATGTCTCAAACTATTTAAACATTCCAAGAAATGGTTGGCCACTTTCTTTAAGGCGTTCTTAATTTAGTTTTCATGCACATTTTAATTATTGCATAAATATAAAAAGAGAAAAAAAGAGAAAAGATACACATGTAGCTGAACACACGTATGGATCAGCAAACAAACCTATTGAAGGCACTGTAAAATGCTCCCGGGCCAGTAGTAGAGTATCAGCAAAAGGATTTTTCTCCCAAGCCCAAAGTAATATGGTTGTACAAACCAAGGCAGCCAGAGTGAGAGAGATTGGTTTTCCCATCAATCGAAAGTTATATCCCCCTTTCATCTCCCAAGCAAAAAGCAATTGCTCAACGCACGTCAACTTTTTGATAGTGGAATATGTTCAGCAAAACTCCATCATATAACCTTCACTGGTGATTGTTGCCACACTGGAGGGCGGAAATCAAAGTCATTGGAAGAGAAATAAAAACCCAGAAAAGGAAGTAATCTTAAATTTAATTAACGAAATATTGATTAGCATATATTTGGTAACATAAAAAACGTTTATAAATAGGAACGCTCACTCAGTCTTAAAAAATAAAAGATATATGCACTCATTACTCATTCATACAAATTTTTTTGCATTTTCCCAATTGTGCAGACAGATACATTGAACTGGCACTTTTGCGCATAACGGGAAAAGACAAAAACTATTATCTCCCGCACGTAAGGATATGGCTATACCTTTGTAAGAAGACACTAAAACAAGAATGAAAGCTTTGTGTACCGATTAAAGTAAGGCCGAAATCAACCTATAGGATGGAAATATCAGATGGAAAGAAGGAAGTTTCCAAATTCAAAATTCAACAGATTTCAACTGAAAATCCACCGACATTGAAGATGGAAAAAAGAAAGATAAGAAATTCCTAAAATCCAATCCTAATTAGAGCTGTAAATTCCTCATTAAGCCAAATCTAACCATTAATTACCCAAATGAAGCTGACGATCCACTATCCCAGCAAATTAACACCAAAGAATAAATAAATAAAAATCAAAACATGACAGAGCACTCACTACTCAGTAGAAGAAAAAAAAGCAGAGCTGGATCACCTCTTTCAGTTTCTTCAGGCCTTTTTGCAGCCAATGCGAGCCCGTGAAGCATCTCTAGCGACCACCATTCAACACAGATCGGCACCCCACACCACCAACCTCTTTAAAATGAGAGGCCTTCGTTCCTCTGACGATTAGCACCGCAACACACCAAGTGCTTCGTCTTCTTCTTCTTCCGCTAACCCAGAAACCTTGGATCTCTCTCTCTCTCTCTCTTCAGAAGGGGTGGGAATATGGAAGAGCAAAAGCATGAAGCAAATTGGTGTGGAAAGCAGAACTAAACGCACAGAGATTTTTCGCAAAGAAATGGAACTTTTTTTTATAATTAAAAAATTAAAATAAGAAATAAGCTGAACTATTTGTCCAGATAGCGATCTCTTACTTGTTTGTTAGATGATGACAACACATCAGCTTCTTTCTATCACAGTTGGAACTCAGATTTTCTCCTTTTATATCTAGCTTTCGGTTTTCCTAGAAAAGCGGTAAGGGCAACGATCAATGGAAAAGGACCTTAATTTGCATATTAGAGATCTCACGTTCAAACCCTTATGGCATCATTTATGTGTGTGAGAAATCCCCTTCCTCTCTAATTTATACTAGAGTTCAGATCGTTTGGCCTTTTTTTATATGTCCCTCCTTTATCTCCTACTCAAAATTTTGACACATGTCCTATAATTTAAAACCAAAAAACCAAAACTTAACAATGTTAAACTTTTGACAAAATTGTAGCAATGGTTCATGGACTAAAACCAAACTTTACTTTTAGTCCCTCATATTGTTAAATTGTTACGATGGTACTTTGATTATGCCTCCACTTTTAGAAATTGTCATTTCTGTCATCTCAGTCAACTTTTTCGTTAAAAATGATGACATGGCAATGACAAGTCTTACTTGGCATGGGCAAAAATGTCTTTTCACACAAAAATTAAAAAAATAAATCAAATCTCTCTCTCTCTCTCTCTCTCTCTCTCTCTCTCCAGCCCCGATTCAAAATATAAAAAAAAATTGAAAAATGAAAGCTCGAAGACAAAGACAATCGGGCTTTTCCAAAGAATTATTGTAGCTTTCCCACTCCCTTTGATTTTCACATACAAAAAAGAAATGCCTTTTTTTATTTGATATCCTCTGCCCCTATTATCTATCTATATATATAAAGCAAAAGGCAGAGAATGGTGAAACATTCAAAATGCCAAAAAATGCCCTTGATTAATGCAAACACTAAGAACTGAAATCATTAATTAAATGAGGATAATAGGGTAAATTCACACTTTTTCATATTTAAAAAAATTAAAATTAAAAGAAAAATCAGATAATGGCCTATTTTTATGGAACACAACTACCCATTATCTTTTTTAATTCTAAAATAAATGTTTTTTTTTTTTAAAAAGGCCTCTCGCAGGCGCGAAAGCGCGTGCAGAGAGGCTAGTCTTATTGATTGAAGAGGCAATGATGCAATCTTATTGAGAAAAAAAATTATGAATTTCCCAATTTGCCCTTAATTTGGACAGAAAATTTAATTAAGTTGGCGGAAAGACCAATGATGCAACATGAGATCTAATTGAAACACCACCATAACAATTTAACAATATAAGGATGAAAAGTAAAGTTTCGTTTTAGTCTAGGGACCATTGCTACAATTTTACCTAAACTTTTAAACTAACTATGTTATATCCAAATAAAATATTTAAAAAATGAAATGTTATCTAATGCTTCATCTTTCTCCACCAATATTATCGAACTTTTCTTTTCGCACCAGTTTCTTCTTTGCACCTCGCCAGCCAATGGTTCACCCATCAGTTCATTAGTAAAAAAAATTATTTTTATAACATTTACATCTCTCCTTTGTTTAAATTGAATTAAATATAAAATAAAATAATAAACTAATGTAATTGCTTGTTTAATATATATATATAAATGGACAAATTAATAAATAAGAATATTTCTTCTCTATGCTTTTAAAAAATATTAAAAAATATTATTATTAAAAAAAACCCCTACCTAGATCCAACTCTCCCTAAATATCAATCCATATCCCCGTAGAATGGCCTTATCCTTTCTCCTCTCTCCTCCCTCTACAACCAACCACCGCTCCATCATCCATAACCACCCAAACCCACCCACACCCCCCACCAGCCATACCGTCAGAGGACCCGTAGTACATGTCCAACCTACTCTAGAGAGCTACTGAAACCTTTCTGGGTTGTTCAATGGTACTGTTACCTTTCTTGACCTTATGTGCTTTAGTGCAAAATCAAGGTGTTGCTCCAAATTTTGAAGCTCTTTCAAACTTAAAGATTGGAGATCTTCTCCCATAAAATCACTTTAAATTAATTAAGAATTACTACTACTAGCTATTTATTAATTAGAAAGCAATTAAAGATGTATCAGTGTTTGGTACGTGTGATTTCTTTGTAAAACCTCCACCCTAGCCTTGAGTTTCGCATGTTCCAGAGTCTAGCTTCCCTAATATATATAAGGGAAGAAGGTACGTATGGCATCAATTGAAAGTATTTAAAAGAAAAGGACACAAGAAAAGTGAACCTAGTTAGTCAATTCCCCTAATTCCTCTATAGGGGAATGATGCTGATTGCAATAGATGCCAAATTCATTGTCATAATCATGATGCCGATTGCAATGGATGCCAAATTCATTGTCATAATCTTTGGGGATTGGGTGGGTATGGCTGGTGGTGAGTTTGGGTGTTTATGGATGATGTTGTCGACTTGAATATTATTTGCTTCAAACTTGTAGATTGAGCTCAAGTCAAATGCAAACGAATTTCTAATGTAGACAAGTTTTGGATGTAGACAAATTTCAAAAAAGTGAGTCATTCTAGACTTGTAGAAGCCATGTTTAGATGTTGGTTTTGTGGGTCTGTTGTCAAAACAAGTGACGCCCAAATCGTGAAGGTTGATCCATATCAGGTTGCTGATTGTTTCTTCTAGAAACAAAGAAGATAAGTTGGTTTTCAAAAGAAAGATAACCAAGATATTAAAATCTTACTAATAAGAGTAATGCTACTCTTACCACATTTGTATATCACATTCCCATACCACCTTATGTGGTAGATAAGATAGACAACCACATAACAGAAATTCATGAAGCTATATAGAATGGAGTGGCTATGAGTGCGTTTGAACGCGCTCCACGCGCTCCCTTTCCTTCTGCGTTCTCTTGCCCCAACCTTTCAGATCCGATCGGCTCGAAGGCATCTGCATCTCCTGGTTTTAAGTTTTCGGCTCACCGGCCTACGGAGAGTCCTGTTGTCATGAAGGATGGGTCATCCAAACGATTTCGTTCAGAGGAGTTTGCGCCTCCTGGAAGCGATGATGGTGGCATGGATCAGTCCGATCAGATCCCTCCCACGCCACAGATCAATTTCAAAGATAAGTTACTAAGCTCTTCTTGTTTTGAATATACTGAAGGAATGGAGAAGGATGGGTTCTCTATTGAATCTGGTGATTATGAAGTTAAGGATTCTCCTTATGGTCCCTCGATTCGTTTTTCTGAACATGTTAAGAATAAGATCTATAGACCTTGGAAAAATCATGTGATTATCCAGTTTGTAGGGAAGACTCATGCCTATAATTTTGTCCTTGCACGGCTAAAGCAGCGTTGGAGACTTAAGGGGCCAATGCAATTGGTTGATTTAGACAATGGGTTCTTCATTGTTCGTTTCGTTCTTGAGGAGGATTTGTTGTATGTGTTAACTGGGGGTCCTTGGGTAGTAGCTAGACAATATGTTGCTGTTCAAAAATGGAGACCTAATTTTTGTGCAGCTGAGGAGCATGTTTCCCGCATTACTGTTTGGGTGAGATTATCTGGTATGGGAGTTGAATTTTTCAATGCTGAGACTATTAAGTGTATTGGAGATTTGATTGGCTCATCATATAAGGTGGATGTTCATACTGTAGGTCAGATGAGAGGTAAGTTTGCAAGGGTCTGTGTCGAAATTGACTTGAATAAGCCTCTCATCCCTTACCTAGTTGTTGAAGGTAGGCCTGTGAGAGTGGAATACGAAAATCTCCCTGTGATTTGTTTTAATTGCTGCAGAGTTGGGCACAGTAAAGAGTATTGTCCTTTTGCTAACTCTGTCCATAAGGACAATGAGACTGATATGGATATGACTGGGGATATTCAAGAAGAGATGCGTTCTCATCAAGTGGAGAAGTTACGTAAATTGAGGCTTGATGATAATCAAAGAGGCCCAATTGATCCCACTGGGGATAAGGCAAGTTTTGGTATCTGGAATGTTATTCCGACTAGAAAAGCTTGGAAGAAGAATTTTAAAAATGGGACTACTGCTAGTGAAGATAAAGGAAAGGGTGTTAGCCCTGAGGTCGTCCAGAAGAGACATGATAAGGTTTTTCATTCCAGCAATGCTTTGCCTCAGAAAGATAAAAAGGAAGTTGTTCAAAAGGTTAATTCTGAGGCTAGGATTTATGATGCTTCTGGTTCTAGGTTTAATATCTTGGAGAACGATTGTTTTGATAGTGAGCAAGAGCCTGTTTTTGGGAATTTGGAGAATCTTCTATCAAATAAAGGGAAGGCTATCCAAAGTAAAGATGATGGTAGTTGGAATGATCTAACTCCTCCTAATAAGGGCAAGAAAAAGGTTGGTAGGCCGAGAAAAGTTTTGTCTGATATTTCAAATAAATCTTCTTCTAGGCCAGCTATTGTGTTGAGGCCTAGCTCTAAGAATTTGCCTCATGATTCCACTATAACTTCTGTGTCTGAGTTGGACCAAGCTTTGAGTAATCTTAGGAGGCCTATGACTAGCTTTGACAATGGAGGTTTGGAAATTGGGGAGGTTGAGGCTCATAGAAATGATCATTCTTCCATTTCTAAGCCTCGAGCTCCAAATATTATTTCTGTGGTTTCTAGAGCTACTGATCAAGATATGGAAATTCAGGATTTGAGGGATTCTGAGAGTGTGCAGTTGGATTCTAAAGTTGGTGAAGTGTTAATCGCTGATGTGGCTGCTTGTTGTGCAGAGGATGGCAAGGTAAGAGGTCTCAAGTGTATGGGGCCTTTGTCTGCCAATGCTGATTAGGTCTTTTTTGACCGTTTCTTTCTTCCTTCCATCTTAATGATTGGTTGTTGGAATATTAGAGGGGCAGGTAATAAGAGATCTTTGCTTGCTATGCCAGATCTTAAGTATATACATAAATTGGATATGTTGGTTATTTTGGAGCCTAGAATTAGCTCCAGTAAAGCTCAGAAAGTCATTTCTCAACTTGGCTTCCCTAAAGCTGAAATTTCTGATGCTGTAGGCTTTTCTGGTGGTATTTGGCTGTTGTGGGATGATGCTAAATTCAACTTGAGAGTCATTCATTGTATGGATCAAGCTTTTTCTGTTTGTGTTGAGACTTCTAGAGGTATTTCTTGGATCTTTACTGCTGTGTATGGGCACCCTTGCCCGGCTAGGAGAGCTTATCTCTGGAAAAACTTATCTATTATTGCTGCTTCTTGGAATCTTCCTTGGGTTGTCTGTGGGGATTTTAATGATATCTTGTTTGAGGATGAAAAATTTGGAAAATTATTTGGTAAAAGTAGAGGTTTCAAGGACTGGTTTGATCAGCATGGTCTCATTGATTTGGGATTTTTGGGACCCAAGTTTACTTGGGTTGATAAGAGAGATGGTGGTGATTTTGTGATGAAGAGATTTGATAGGGTTATTTGTAACAAGGAGTGGAGGGTTTTATTTCCTGAAGCTTTCGTGAGGCATCTGCCTAGAAGATGTTCTTATCATAGTCCTTTTTTGATTAGTCTTATCTCTGATAAGATTCCTGCAGCTGAGCTTAAACCTTTCAGATTTGAGGCAATGTGGCTTAAACATTGTTTATTTCCAGAGTTCATTAAAGCTAAGTGGAAGAATTTGGAAGGTTCAGTTTCTAATAAATTGGACATGTTGATTCCCCTGCTTCGGGAGTGGAATACTCAAGTCTTTGGTCAAATTTTTCAAAAGAAAAAGAGAATTCTTGCTAGGCTTCAAGGTATTCAAAGGTCTCTTTGTAAGGGTTTCTCTCCTTTTTTGAGCAATCTGGAGAAGCATCTTCAACAGGAGGTTGAGGATTTATTGGATCAGGAGGATGTGTTTTGGAAACAAAAATCTAGAGTTTCTTGGCTGCAGGGTGGGGATAGAAATACCAAGTTCTTTCAGATTACTACTCTTGTTAGAAGAAGAAGGAATAGGATTGAAAGGCTTAAAGATAATAATGGGGATTGGATCTCTAGTAAAGAAGGTTTGAAAGCGTTTGCTGTTGAGTATTTTCATGGGCTTTTTTTGGATGATGTTGTTGATATCATTCGCAATCCTTTGCCTTCTCTTTTTCCTCATATTCCTAAGGATGATTTGGCTGCTGTCAGTAAGAAGGTGACTGAAAAGGAGGTGCAGGATGCTCTCTTTGCTATTGGTCCCTACAAGGCTCCTGGTCCCAATGGCTATTCTGCTATCTTTTCCCATAACTGTTGGTCTCTTTGTAAGAAAGATATTAAAGTTTTGGTGTTCAATTGTTTTTCTAGTGGTTCCGTTCCAGAGTTTCTGAACAGTACCCTTGTTACTCTGGTTCCTAAAATCACTAATCCTCAGAGCATGCTGCAGTTCCGTCCAATTAGTCTATGTAACACTTTATACAAAGTTGTTTCTAAGATCATTGTTGGAAGGCTCAGACCTCTTATGTGTAAGCTTGTTAGCCCCAATCAGGTTAGCTTTGTTCCTGGGCGTCAAATTTCAGATAATATTTTCATTGCTCAAGAGGTTTTGCATAGATTTCATAGAGCAAGAGGTAAAACCGGGTATATTGCTTGGAAAATCGACCTCTCTAAGGCTTATGACAGATTGAAATGGTCTTTTATTGAGCAAACTCTTGCTGAAATTGGTATTGGGGAAACTTCTCTTCAACTTATTATGAGCAGTGTCAAGAATGTCTCTTACAAAATAATCATGAATGGGGAGCTTACTGAGAGTTTCAAACCTCAAAGAGGTGTTAGACAAGGTGACCCTCTTTCCCCTTACCTTTTTGTTTTATGTATGGAAAAGCTTAGCCACATCATTGCTGCTAGGGTGTTAAAGAAGGATTGGAAAGCTGTTAGGGTAGCGAGGTCTGGTCCTTTAATTTCACATCTGTTCTTTGCGGATGACTTGATTCTTTTTGGTGAGGCTTCTGTTCAGCAAGCTATGGTTATGAAAAATTCTCTTGAGGAGTTTTGTGAGCTCTCTGGGCAGCAAGTGAATTTTGAGAAATCTTTGTTGTACATATCTGGCAATACTAAGTCTGACCTTGTTGATCAAATTGAGTTAATTTGTGGTGCCACCAGATCTGCTGATATGGGGAATTATTTAGGAGTTCCCCTTGTCCAAGGGAGGGTTACCAAGGCTACGTATAAGGGGGGTTCTGGTTAAGGTTCAGGCTAAACTTTCTGCTTGGAAAAGTCAATTGCTTTCTATGGCTAGAAGAATCACTTTAATCCAGTCTGTTGCTTCTTCTATTCCTCTTTATACTATGCAGACGGCTAAGCTTCCTCAAGCTCTTTGTGAAGATCTTGACAAATCTTCTAAAAGTTTTCTTTGGGGAAGTAGTGAGACCCATCATAAAACTCATTTAGTTAAATGGGATACAGTTTGTTTGCCTAAACGTCTAGGAGGATTGGGTATTAAAAAGGCTTCTCTTATGAATCAAGCTATGTTATCTAAAGCTAGTTGGAGAATTGTGGCTGGGGACTCTGGTCTTTGGGCTGCGATGCTCAGGAAAAAGTACTTAAGGGGTAGTTGCTGTTTCGATGCTTATGATGATAATTGTACTTTGGCTTCCAGCTCTTGGAAAGGGTTGATAAATGGAGCTTCCATTTTGAATGATGGTATGAAGTGGAGAGTGGGAAATGGAACTAGAGTCAAATTCTGGACTGATACTTGGATTGGTGATGTTCCCTTGGTGGATACTAATTTTTCCTTATCTGATCAGTTTGTTAATTGAAACTGTGTCTAATTATTTTTCTAGGACTGGTTGGAACATTAAGAAGCTCTTGCAGGCTCTTCTTCCTGAAGCCGTTAAGCAGATCATCAGTATTCATGTTGATGTTGAAGGGACTTTACCTGATACTTGTATATGGGGTCCCACTTCAAATGGTGTTTTTTCTGTGAAGACTGCTTATGAGTTATCTGCTAGGTTTAATGAAGCCCTTGGTTCTCCTTGGAATTTCATTTGGAATCTGAAGATCCCTCCTCGTGTTAAAATGTTCACTTGGCTTCTCAATCAAAAAAAGATCTTAACTAATGTGCAGAGAGTAAGAAGGCATCTTTCTAGTGATCCTTCTTGTCCTCTCTGTCATTATCATGAGGAGTCCTTGCATCATCTCTTTATTTCTTGTCCTCGTGTTCTTGCGCTTTGGAGATCCTTCTAATTTACCTGGAGGTTTGTTCAATTTCTTTTCCTCTGATTTTGATAGTTGGTTGAAGGAAAATTTGTGTTCTAATGTTGGGCATATAAGGAATTTGAAGTGGTGTAGTATTTTTGCTGTTGCTTGCTGGTTCATTTGGAAATGGAGGTGTCGTTCTATCTTTGATCCTCACTTCCAAATGCCTTGTCATCCTAATCAGATTATTGTTGAGTATCTTCTGGAATGGGATAAGGCTAACAACCTTTTAAAGAAGGCTTCCTCTCAAACCCAAATGTTTCTTGCTTGGCAGCCTCCTCCCTGTGGTTTCTTTAAGCTTAATATTGATGGCTCTAGAGTGAGTGATTCTGGGTGCATTGCTACAGGAGGTATAATTAGGAATTCTGATGGTATCTGGATAGCAGGATTTTCTGCTAATCTTGGTCATGGTGAAGTCTTTGTGGCTGAAGCTTGGGCCTTATACTATGGTCTGAAACTTGCTTGGCAGCTGGGTTTGCGTCAGATAACTGTTAATTCTGATTCTGCCCTTGTTGTTGATATGATTAATGGAGATTGGGTGGACTCTCATCCTTTGTCTGTGTTGCTTACAAAGTGCAGAGAGCTTTTGAAAAGCCAGTGGAATTGCTACATTCTTCATGTCTATAGGAAGACCAATTTTGCTGCTGATTTTCTAGCTAAGATGGGTCATCATAAGGATTTGGGTTATCATGAGCTCTCTTCTCCTCCTGATAAGATGCAGTCTATATTAGATGATGATAAGAATGGTCTCTTGAGACCTAGATTTGTTTATGTGTAGTCTTTTTGGTTTGGGCTTTGCCCCCTATTTTACCAAAAAAAAGATAGACAACCACATCAATTAAAAAGTGTCAATAAATCATAAAATGTTAAATAAATTTTAATAGATGTGGTTGTCCACCTCATCTGCCACATAAGGTGGAATGAGAATGTGGTATACAAATGTGGTGAGAATAGCATTATTCTAATAATAATAAGGAAGTGCCTTACGTTTCAGGAAGTGGGCAACAAAATGTTAACTGCTATCTGCTTAGTAAATTATTATCCTTCCCTGAAGGCCTATAAAGGGCTCTAATGCTAGGCAAAAAGGGTAGAAAAGAGAGAGACTCGAATTGCTGCATAAAGGAAGGCCAGAAGTCTAAAGCAAAAAAAGTGCGGCGAAGAAAGTAGAAATAAGAAGAAAGGCGGGAGGTCCTGCATGTAATAACCCGATCATAAATTAATATTTAATTATTAATTTATTCAAGTAAAAGACAATTTTATCGTGGGAATATTTTAATGGTTTAAAAGTTGACTTTTTGTTCGGGAAGAAATCTGGGGATTTTAGTTGTATCGTTGTGTAGAGCACGTCGATATGATTCCGTAGACACATAGTGGGCTCAAATCGGAGTTGCAGCGAAGAAGTTATGATCAAAAGAAGGGTAGTGGCAAAATCATAATTTTTGTGAAGTTAGATTTTTTAAAAGCTGGCAGCTCTCTCTCTCCTACCTCTCGACACTCTCTCTCCTCAAACCAGAAAATCCAGTTTTTTTTTCTTTGGCGCAGCCGCCAATTTCAGGCTCCGTCCGACTTCAGTTGGTGGCGCTTCCTTCACGAAAGTTGCTCTCCTCCTCCTCCTCTACAAAACCCATATGATAAGCCTAAGAATTCCCCAGATTTTGGATGTGAAAATTGACGAAAAACCTGCCATATTTTTGTCAAAACTTTTCATCGCTCGTTCTGGCGATTCCGGCCACCATTTTCTTCGATCTAGGTATGTTTTCTCATCCTCTCGAGGTGTTCTAGCTGCTGGTTGTGGTATTTAGGAGAAATTTCTGAGTTTTGGAGGGTATTTAAGCGATAATAGTTTGGCCCGTTTTCGACCTCTAAGTCGACTTTTTGGGGTAGGTCTAAGAACAAAAGTTGCTCCACTCTATGTGCTGATCATGTAGGTATAAGTCTTGACCGGCGGTTTGAAGATTTTCTGATCGTAGGAATTGCTTTAGACACCCACGCGCTGCGGACGAGTGCGGCGGCGCTTAGGCCACTTTTTGGCCGGTCTTAGGGTCCTAAAATAATCCTCTTGTCATCCATTTGGTCAAGTGTGTTTGGCACCTACCAGGTGTCAGACACACACAGGGTTCGGCGCAGATTCCAAAGTGGAATTTGGGTCGGGTCCTGTCACTGTAGCAATTGAAGAGAAACACAAAGAGAAAGAAAAGAGATTAAGAAAACAAAGAAAAGAGCTTAAGAAAACAAAGCCAAAAGCAAAAAGCCAAAGAAAACATCATTAGAGACTAGAAGAAAAAATAAACTGAAAGGTAGAAAGTTTATTCTTCTCTGTAAAACTTGATTGTGTCTCTCCCTGCATGTTATTACCCCGAGGCTCAAAATTCAAACATCTTATTCTCAATTAAACAAGCTACTGCAAATGGCGGTTCTTGATCATCGCATAGAAGCCGATTTTTAGAATAGTGATTCTTATTTGGCGCACCAAATTGACAGAAGAAATCACATCAAAGTTGTCTGGAGCCTATAACCAAAAGAAATCGCATTAGTAGAGTCCTCTATGTTCTAGTGTTGTCTGCCATGAAGAGTTTAATCTGATCTTTTGCAAACTTGATGTTCGCAAACATCAGAAATACCAAATTGATATCTCAAAAGGAGACCGTTACTGCCAAAGCTTGGCTTCCCCAAACAAGAAGTTTGAGATCTTGTTTGAAAGACAATAAGGAAAAGCATGTGTGTCAGATTATGTGGATTCGAATTATGTTGGGGACTTAGACAAGAGGAGATCTACTACGGAGTATGTTTTCACTTTTGGTGGAGGATTGATTAGTTGGAGAGCGGTGTTACAATCAGTTTTTGCCTTATCTACTACCGAAGCGAAGTATATGACGCTAACAGAGACTTCTAAGGAAACAATATGGTTGCGAAGATTGGCAAAAGAGTTCGGGATAGCTCAAGACTTGGTGGTGATTCAAAGTGACAGTCAAAGAGCTATATGCTTAGTCAAGAACCAAGTGTTTCATGGAAGGTCTAAACATATTAATGTATGGTACCACCGGATAAAGGATTGGGTGAACGATGAGGACATTGCAATAGAGAATGTTCATACAGATGAGAACGCCTCGGATTGCTTGACTAAGCCAGTCATAGCTGAGAAGTTCAGACATTGTTTGAGCTTGCTCAATCTTGTTGCATGCTAAAGATTGAGGTGAAGCTCTTGGAAATTACTAGAACAGTTTCCAAGAGGTTTGAAAGGTTCTAGGGGTCGATGATTTTCACAAGGTTTTTAAGGCTCGCCAAGGTGGAGATTGTTTATGTTGGCACACCTAAAAGACGCGGAAGGAACAAAGGAAGCGATCATTCAAATAGCTGTAGAAGAATTGACTTGGGTCTGGCACTCGAGCGGAAGCTGCAAGCGCTCGAGCGGCAGAATGGTGGTTTCTCGCCCAGGTACTGGAGCTCAAGGAGAAGTTGTAGGTGCTCGAGCTGCAGAGCAAGAATTCACACTTCGACCTAGGCACTTGAATGGGAGGCACGAATCCCTGGTGGATTAGGATAGATTTCTTCCTAGTTTTGGGGTCTTTTAAGTTTCTTATTCCTTGTATAATTGTACTAAAGCCCTATGACATATAAATAAGCACTATAGCGCTAGATTTTATAACGTGAGAATCAAAGGGCATCAAATTGGGTTTAAGCCAAGAGGTGATATAAAAGAGAGCTAGGGTTTAAGAGAGAACAAAGGGGATTCTTCATTGTAACCAAATGGGTTCTTTCTTACTAGTGAATTTCTTGGGAATCACCAAGATGACGTAGGCACAACGCCGAACCTCTATAAATTCTTGCGTTCTTTGTGTTATTGTTTACTTTTAGGTTTATGTGTGTGCTTCATCTTTTGCGTGGCTTGTGTGTGCTTGTTGCGTAGTCCATCAATGACAAGATCTTAGAGTGTTTTCGCACAACAGATGGACTTCTGTAAGAACCCCACTGTATTAAGTGCTATGAGCACCTTGCACCTATTCATAGGCATGCTCGGTCAAAACTTTGCAGGTGTTCTTGATTACTGAAAACAGAAAAAGCTTGGAGCAGTTCAAAGCCATCTCTGTTATGAAGACGAGACTTATCCTACAACAAAGAGAAAATCCATCAATTCAAACAAATGCACAAGAGATAAAAGTACAACAGCCAAAGCTCACCTTTGCATGCCACCAAGTTTCTCTCAAGTTGCTGGAGACTGTAGAAGCAAAATAAAGAAAAGCAGTCAAGCCAGCAACTTGTGTCAATGACAACACAAAGATAACAAATTGGTCTTTAGACCCAAAGAAGAGGCAACTCACTCATGTGTTGTACCAAAGTAGCCTATCAATCAAGTGTGTACAAAATAAAACAAAACAAAAAAAAAAAAGACAAGTGAAGTTGTTTGCATTGTCAAGAGGTTGAGCATCTCCAAGGGAAGAGACAAAGAGCAGGTAAACCTCATTTGCCTTGCCACATCAGTATTTTCATGCTCAAGGGAAGAGGCAAATGGGTAGGGAAAATATACATATTCTCCCCAACAAGGCATTATTGTCTATTTCAAAGCGAAGAGGTATATTGGGCCCTACTTACTTTTTGTAATAAAATATCATCTCCACTCTCTCACCTACTTTCTATAAAATATAATAGTAAATGTAAATGTAAAAGATAAAAATAAATAATATAATAATAGTTTGTGGACTTGATTTGCCTAGTCTCTTGGAGTGACCAACTTTTTTCATGAGGCAAATGGGTAGGCAACATGTCACCTAGGTTGGTATAGTACAATTTTGCCTATTTCATTTGCATATCCCTTGGAGATGCTCAGAAAACACAAATTACCTCAGCAAAGAGAAAAAGACAAATTTGCAAAGCAATTTTGTTAGTTTCCAAAATCTAGAAATTCACACAACAAAGCAAAAGCAACCAAGTCTAATTTCTACAAAGGCACATGACAACAAATTGACTATTTTAGGTGAAAACCAAAGCCTACAGCTATGGGTTCCAAAGACTAAGCATTTCTTTATCCAAAGGTCAACCAAGAGAAGCAGAACTGCCACCACCGAACCAGCATCATGTGTATAGACCAAATGAGACACACTGTTGCACTACAACAAAATAGACTGGCGGAAATTTGACTAATGAAATTGGAATTCTCATCAGGAATTAAATTTCACCTATAGAGGATTCATGTGTTTACTTCACATCAATGAATTAAAAGTAAGTGGGGCCCACACTTCCTGATTTTGGAGGAATTCAATTCTTGGGTAGGAGCTGGTATTCTAATTCCTGGAGAACTAACCCACTAGGAATTCATCTTTTTTACCCATTATATCCTCACACAATTTTATAAATTCCAAATTTGCCATCTACTTTAATCTAACAACACTTGTGCTGCAGCCCTTGGTCGAAGATAATTACAGCACATGGAAACAATCCATGACTATGGCCTTAACGGTCAAGAACAAAATCGGACTCGTAGACAGTTTGATCAAGGAGCCGAATGGAAAGGATCCAAATGAATGGCAGCAGTGGAATCATTGCAATAATTTGGTCCAAACTTGGCTGCTAGGGTCAATGTCGAAAGACATCGCCAGCAGCGTGATTAATTGCAAGAATGCTAGGCAGATGTGGCTGGATTTGCAGGAGAGATTCTCACATGTGAACATGGTTCAACTGTTCAATATCGAGAACGAGATTCATGATTGTGTGCAGGGAAGTATGTCCGTGGGATCTTACTTCACCAAATTAAAGGGACTATGGGATGAACGTGATGCTTTGTGCACCTTCCCGATCTGCGCTTGTGGATGGTCAAGGAAGTGGCTGCATATTTGGACACGCAAAAGACCATGAAGTTCCTCATGGGTCTCAATGAATCATATGCAAGTGTTCACAGCAACACTTTGCTGCAAGATCCCTTACCCACAGTGAACAAGGCGTACTCCCTAGTTTTGCGACATGAGAAGCAATCGGAAGTGACAGCGGGCAAAGCTCAGGCACAACCGGATGCGGCCGTGTTTGCCGTGAAGAATTCTAGCCGTGAATGTGAAGGAGAAAAGGGTGAGTTGAAGTGCACCAAGTGCAACAAAACAAACCACACTGCCAAGAATTGTTGTGCACACCTAAAATGCGCATTTTGTGGATGGAAGGGTCATACAGCCGAGTATTGCTGCAAAAAGAAGGCAGCGGCTAAGGCCGAGTTTGGTGCGATGATTTCCAAAGAGAACCAAGCAGCAACGTGTATGACAGAGAGGAAGGAGATGAAATTCCCATTTACCGCTGAAGAGTGCAAACAAATATTGAGTGTGCTGCAAAACAAGCCCTCCTCTGCTAATCATGTTGGTAATTCCACAACCCATGAAGAACTTTCAGGTAAAGCCTTTTCATTCAACTCTAATGGCAAACAAAGCACTTGGATTTTAGATAGTGGCTGCACGGACCATATGATTTATGATCCCTACATGTTCTCTAACTCGAGGCCGGTCACTAATCACACAGTAGAATTGTCGAATGAGTCCGTGGCACAAGTGACCCACATTGGCACAGTTGCCTTGTCCCCCAATTTGATTCTTGAGAATGTTTTGTGTGTCCCGTATTTCAAATTGAATTTGATTTCAATTAGCAAGTTAGCCAATTCATCTTGTATAACCATTTTTCTGAACCAATTTTGTATCATACAGGACCTACGTTCAGGGATGATGATTGGGACGGGAATTGAACGGGAGGGCCTCTATTATCTTGATCGAGCCAAGAAAGGAACATGCAATCAGGCATAAAAATCCAATCCAACCCTTTGGCACCAACGTCTTGGACATCCATCTACCAGAGTTCTTCCATTATTCTCTTTTTCAAATTTGAAACATGCCTCTTGTGATACCGACAAGTGTGCAATTTGCCCTTTGGCTAAACAAACAAAACTTCCTTTTCCTTCAAGTTCAATTACTACGCATTCTAGTTTTGATTTAATTCATATTGACATATGGGGTGGTTATAAAGTTGCTTCAATTTCAGGTGCCAAATATTTTCTTACCATTGTTGATGATTACACTAGATGCACATGGATTTACCTTATGAAACACAAGTCTGATGCTAGGACTCTTCTAGTTAATTTCATCAATATAATTGCCACTCAATTTGATTCCAAAATTAAGATCATCCGTAGTGACAATGGCCCTGAATTCAACATTGGAAGCTTCTATGCAGATAAAGGTATAATGCATCAAACTAGTTGTATCAACACACCACAACAAAATGGGGTTGCTAAAAGAAAACATAGACACTTGTTAAATATGGCACGAGCCTTTCTTATTCAGGCTGGGCTTCCAAATCGTTTTTGGGGGGATGCCATTCTCACATCCGCATACCTCATAAATCGAACACCTACTCCTCTTCTCGATGGCAAAACCCCGTATGAAAAGTTGTTTAACAAAACTCCCAGTTATTCACATTTGCGTGTTTTTGGTTGCTTGTGTTTTACTTCTACCCATGCACAGAATCGTTCGAAATTTGATCCACAAGCATCTCGGTGTATTTTTCTGAGATATCCTTATGGTCAGAAAGGATATCGCATTTTTTTATCTCAGTCAACAAAAGGTGCTTGTTTCTCGTGATGTGAGTTTCTTTGAAAATGTGTTTCCTTTCCTACTTCCTCACCAATCCGCTGCGTCACTACATAATCAAAATTTACCCAGCATTTCTTCCCCTCACCTTGACCCGTTCTTACACTTCGACATGGACTCCCTCTCCAGAACCCATCTGCCTTCCCCTCTTGATTGGCCAACTCCACCCACCGGCCCACCTGACCACACTTTACTCAACACACCTAATGTAGACCTCACCGATCTGCCTTCTCCCTCAAGTGCAGTCGCTCCTTCACCGATCCCATCTCCTTCTCCATCGACACCCGTACCTTCACCATCTCCGTCGCCCACACCTCCCAACCTAGCTCCTCGCCGCGGCAGTCGCTCCACCCGACCGCCTGCCTATTTGCAGGACTTTCAACTCGAGACTAGCCTCCCTTCAAGGACCGCCCCAACATCATCCACGAACTTGGTCACCCATTCAGGTACGGCTCACCCACTCTCTCAGTTCTTGTTGTATGCTCAATTTTCTCACCCTCACAAAACATATCTTGCCCAACTTACCCTTCTTAAAGAACCTATGAGTTTCTCTCAAGCAGTCCAAATTCCACAATGGCGTGCCGTCATGAAATCTGAGATTGATGCACTACAGGCTAATGGGACTTGGAGCTTGGTGCCGTTGCCACCTCATAAATGATCGATCGGCTATAAGTGGGTGTATAAGGTGAAATTGAAGGCTAATGGAACGGTCGAACGGTACAAAGCCCGCTTATTGGCAAAGGGCTACAGTCAAGTTGAAGGCGTTGATTACTGAGAAACTTTTGCCTTGGTTTCCAAAATGGTGACCGTCCGTGTTCTCCTTAGTATGGCATCTCTGCGTGGCTGGCATCTCCACCAATTGGATGTGAACAACGCGTTTTTGAATGGCGACCTTGATGAGGAGGTGTTCATGTCCTTGCCTCCTGGTTTCGGACGAAAGGGGGAGAATTGGGTCTGTCAATTGCACAAGTCGTTGTACGGTTTAAAACAGGCATCTAGGCAGTGGTTTATCAAGCTGTCTATTGCCCTCAAAGCCGCGAGATTCCAACAGTTACGATCCGACTATTCTATGTTCGTCTGAAGTCGTCAAGGCAACTTCCTAGTGTTGCTTGTATATGTTGATGACGTCATACTGGCAGGGAACAATTTGGAGGATATAGAGAACACGAAATTATTCTTGGCCAACCAATTCAAGCTTAAGGATTTGGGGCAGTTGAAGTATTTACTCGGCATCAAAGTTGCCAAGTCATGGCATGGAATCAGTTTGTCGCAACGTAAGTATGCCTTGGAAATTTTGGATGATGCTGGATTTTTAGGTGTCAAACCTTCTCGGTTCCCTGTGGAACAGAATTTATCACTCACACAGTTCAATGAAAGGTTATTAGATGATGCTTCGACATACAGAAGAATGGTTGGGAGGTTGATATGTTTAACCATAACTAGGCCGAACCTGACTTATGTCGTACATGTACTAAGCCAGTTCATGGATAAGCCACGACAACCGCATTTGGAAGCAGCCCATAAAGTGCTTAAGTACATTAAGCAAACACCGGGTCAAGATATCCTGCTACCATCTACAGGGTCACTCCAATTGCGGGCATTCTGTGATGCCGATTGGGCACGTTGTAAAGACACAAGGAGATCAATCACGGGATACTGCATTTTACTTGGGCAAGCCTTGGTCTCTTGGAAGACTAAGAAACAAACAACGGTATCGCGTTCAAGTGCGGAGGCCGAGTATCGTTCCATGGCTACCACTTGTTGCGAAGTCACATGGTTGAAGAACATTTTGAAGGATTTGGGAGTTGGTCACATGCAGCCAGTAACCTTGTTTTGTGACAATCAGGCAGCTATACACATAGCATCGAATCCGGTGTTTCATGAGAGAACCAAACACATAGAGATAGATTGCCATTTGGTTCGAGAGAAAATTCAAGAAGGGATGATTCGGACAGCTCATATTCGAACTGCAAATCAGCCGGCTGATTTGTTCACTAAGCCATTAAGCTCGACACAGTTTGAAGTGCTACTTAGCAAGTTGGGTGTCATAAACATACACTCCAACTTAAGGGGGAGTGTTGAAGGAGATCGAGCTTAGAATGGAATGTTGATTCTATCAATATTGTAAATAACTTATGTCCTTATTTGTGAATGATTTAGCTTGATTGTAGGAACCATATTAGGATGCTTTTATAACTATAAGTTCGTGGCTCTGCCACTTGAATACAATAACAAATCAACTACATATAATATAATAATAATAATATTTTATTTTATTACACCATACTCTGCTTATTTTATTTTATAACATATAATAATATTTTGTGGGTCATAAATAATTCGGAAAGGGAATGCAAAATAAGGAAAGTCTCCTCCTCATGAAAAAGAATAATAAGAATAATTTTTATTATATTGTATTAGTCGGTGATGGTTTTCGATTTAGGCACATGGCACGTCGTGCCGCGCGCTCTTCTCTTCTCCTCTCTATGATTTTTTCTTCTTATTTTCTTTTACATCCACCGACATACAAAACAGGACCACTTCTCTTATTAGTAATAATGGAAATGCACCTGACACACTTTGACCAATCCAACGAGAGAGAAAGAGGAAATTCATTAAAAAAATCATTTTCTCTCTCCCCAGTCAAATATTCCTCCGTCGATTTGTTTGGTAAAGAACCCAATATGTGAGTGTATCCAACAAAATAAATAAATAAATAAAATAAAAATTGTGAGTGTAATTCTAACTTAATTCATATTGGGTAAATTCCACTTACACGATCCTATTACTTTTGTTAATCTAATTTCAATCTTATTTCCAAATTAATTTAATAAAACGTAAAATATTTCAGTAAAAAACTGGATTGCAAATCCAAATTTAACGTTAATAATTACTAGAGATGTCAACGAAGCAAATTGGGCCGGGTATGTCATTGCCATCCTCTCTTATTTTCATTAATATATATATTTTTTCATCAAATGGATTATAATATTATCCTCGCTCAGTCTTTAACACCATATTCGAAACTTTCTCCAAGCCCAACTTCGTACTCTTTTTTATATTGTTCATACATCTATATTTTATATATAAAGCAAAAGACAGAGAATGGTAAACATTCCAAATACCAAAAAATACCTTTAGTTAATGCAAATATTAAGAATTGAAATTATTAATTAAATGAGGATAATATAGTAAATTCATACTTTTTCATATTATAAAAAATAAAATTAAAAGAAAAATCAGATAATAGATCATATTTTTATGAAACACAATTACCCATTATATTTTTTAATTCTAAAATAAATTAAATTTTTAAAAAAAAACCCTCTCGCAGACGCAGAAGCGTGTGCGAAGAGGTTAATAATTTATTAAGAGCAAAGCTCCACGAGACCCTAACTTGAGAGGAAATTAATTGTCAAAGATTACTATGAGTAGATGGTTAATTTATTTAGGAGATATGTACAACAATGCATTCATGTATCATCATACAAAAGCCGTAAACAAAAAAGTTAGGTAGAGAGGTATTTTCTTTTGTGCTTTTGATTTGTTTTTAGTTTTTGTTGTTTTGTTTTGTTTTCCTGCAACATTCAACGGTCAATGATATCACATTTGCAGCATTACGTTACGGGGATGCTTTTCTATCAAAGATACGCATGCTTAAATTTCCTTATATGAATTTTCATCATACCTTTAGTTTTATTTACAACCTTGTTGGTTGCTCGTTAGTCCGTCGGCCTCATGTGTAATTTTGCTCACCTAATTCTCGCTTAGTCAAGGTTCTAATAATAAATTCCGCTTCTTATCAAAAGATTAAAAAAACAAAAACTGATTTTCATTTTGACCAATCCTTCCATTGAGCATGATAAGCTACCAACCATGCATTACTCTAGTGCATAAATTAAGCACTACGTTGAGTAAACCCCAAACCTCATTAAATTTACATCTCAAATTTAATCATTTCAATTAAAGCTCCCCAGGTTAGATCTCAAGCATAATCACGCAAAAAATAAAACAAACTATCGAAATACACCCATTTCATGATAACGAATGAATCCATTGCCAATTTGATTTGTTCATTTTTTTCTCGAGGGAATTGGCAATTTGAATTTTGAAATATATATTTGATCCTTATTTTAATTTTCAAAATTACGGAAAAGAAAAAGAATTTAGAGATATTTAGTCATATACTAGTTCTTAGCACTAATAATATAGATAAACTATATATTATTTAATTTCTATAAACACACCCAAAAAATGACAGTTGATCATATTGAATTTAATTTGAGATATTTAGTCATATAACCATTCTTAGCACTAAAACTATAAATAAACCCTACACCATTTAATTTCTATAAACAAACCCAAAAAAACCCAAAAAAAAAAAATGATAGCTGGCTCTATTGAATTTAATTTTGATTATTAAATTACTTGGATATCCTATTGAGTGTTTTGAGTTTTTTTTTATGAGGTTTTGGGGTTGAGTTTGTTTTAAGAAATCAATGACAGTTTTGTAATTTAAAAGAAGTTAAAAGCCTTTTTATTATGTTGTAAATGAGTTTTGGATGTGCTTCTAAAATCCATTTTATATAGGATTTTTTATTTTATTTTATAATTTGAGCTCCTATATTGGATATAATAGTGAATCTTCCATTTAATTTTAATTATTAAATTACTTTGATGCCCTATAAAAGTGTTTTGAGTTTTTTTTTATGAAGTTTTGGGATTGGGTTTGTTTTAAAAAACAATGATAGTTTTGTAATTTAAAAGAAGTTAAAAGCCTTTTTGTTATGTTGTAAATAGGTTTCGAGTGTGTTTCTAAAGTTCATTTAATATTGAGTTTTTTTATAATTTGGATTCCTATATTAGGTGTAATAGTGAATCTTCTAATAATTTAATGGATCAAATTAAAGGCATTTACGAAACTACCCTTCCACAGTACGCGGAGTGCCAGATTACATTAGCTTGTCCTCTTTCACGGCTTTCCTGTTTGTGGCCGTCTCGTCCTCTCTCTCTCTCTCTCTCTCTCTCTCTCTAGGAATGACGCGTAAATAAACTGGAAGTTCTTCATACTGTGCAATTCATAAGAAAACAATAAAAAGAATAATTATTCGATTTAGAAAGAAAGAAAGTCCTCTCTCTCTCTCTCTCTCTCTCTCTCTCTCTCTCTCCTAACTCTTTGCTATTAAATCTCTTCCGCGTCCTCTATCCTTCTGCCAACTACACTCCACTCTCTCTCTCTCTCTCTCTCTCTCAAGCAACCATCAATATCAAATCCCTCTCTTTCTTTTTCTATTCTTTTCTTTTCTTTTCTTTTCTCTGGCGATGAACATGGAGGGATAACCCTCGCAGCTTTTGCTCTCTCTCTCTCTCTCTCACGCAGAGATCAGATCTGCTTCACATTGTTCTCGCAAACAAGGTACCTCCAAAAGATTTCAAAATTTTCAGCTCAGATTTCTTCATATTGGATGCAGATCTGTTAATTTGTTTATTTCATTCCATGGTTGTGTCTTTGTTTTTCTCAGCTAAATTTAGATTCTTGGGAGACTCTGACTCGTTTCCCTGTGTTTCATAATTCTCAATTGGTTGTGATTGTTGTATTTAGTAATCTGTGCCTTTCAGTTTGCGTTGCCTTTCAGTTTGCGTTGCCTTTTTCCCTTTTTAGCAACTTCATAACTTTATATTCATCTTTTCGTTTTCTGGTATTGCTAGATCTGGGCAATCTTGTTGGATCTGTTGAATTGCATTGAATTACGTTGTTGAGTAATTTGTTTTTGTATTTATGTTGTTTCTATTTTCAGGTGTAGATTATTACGGAACACTTGTGCTGGGAAAACATGGCGACAGGGAAATATACTAGAGTAGACAATAGGAGGTCTTCGGCGAGTAGTTACTGCTCGACCGTGACCATTGTGGTGTTTGTAGCTTTGTGCTTGGTCGGGGTTTGGATGATGACCTCGTCGTCTGTAGTTCCTGTTCAAAATGTAGATGTACCTCAGGAGAAAAAGAGCGAGCTCAACGAGCAAGACAACAATAAGGTTGATGTGAAGGAACAAGTGAGTGACACCAATGAGGGCACCACCAGGCAATTTGAAGATAACCCAGGTGATCTACCTGAGGATGCAACCAAAGGAGACAGCAATGATGGTGCTACTCAAGTTGAAGAGAAGGTCGAAGGGAAGTCAGAGGAGAAGACTGAGGAGAAATTTGTTGAAAAGACTGAAGACACGCCTGAGGAGAAAACTGAAGAGAAGAATGAGGAGAAATCTGAAGATGGGTCAAAAACTGAAACAGAGGACGGAGGAAGTAAAACGGAGGATGGAGATTCTAAGGTGGAAAATGGAGAGTCGAATCAAGAAGATGGAGAGAAGAAGAGTGATGGTACTGAAAATGATAATGAGAAGAAGTCTGATTCCAGTGACGATGACAAGAAATCGGATGAAACTAAGGATACCGAAAAAGTGAATGGTCAGATAGAGGAGAAAGTGGACATAACTGACACTAAGGAGTCAGATGGTGAGAAAAAGGAAAATGGGCAGGCCAAAAACCAGAGTAATAATGAGGTATTTCCATCTGTTGCTCAGTCAGAGCTGTTGAACGAGACTGCAACTCAAAATGGGTCATGGTCAACTCAATCGACAGAGTCAAAGAATGAGAAGGAGGCTCAACTTTCTTCAAATCAGCAAACTAGTTACAACTGGAAACTCTGCAATTCCACTGCTGGGCCTGATTTCATCCCATGCCTTGACAATTTGCAGGCCATTAAAAGTCTTCATAGTACCAAGCATTATGAACATCGTGAGAGGCACTGTCCCGAAGAGGCCCCCACCTGCCTTCTTCCTGTGCCGGAAGGATATAGACGCTCAATTGAATGGCCAAACAGCAGGGAAAAGGTATATAACTGAATTAAAATGCCAATTTATTTCACATTAACTCTCTCCTTTCTGAGATAAATTGATAAGGTGCATTGTTGCAGATATGGTACTACAATGTTCCCCATACCAAGCTTGCTCAAGTTAAGGGACATCAGAATTGGGTCAAAGTTACTGGTGAATATCTTACTTTTCCTGGTGGTGGAACTCAATTCAAGCGTGGTGCTCTTCATTATATAGATTTCATACAAGAGGTGAATACTTTTATTCATCTGATCCTTTTCACATCCAGTCCACTTGTATTACTTTGCATGCCAGTTTAGTTTCTTTCTGTAAATCTGCATGCACATTTACCTGTATTTTCACAATGTGTGCATTCAATCCTTGGATTTTTCCCCCTAATATTTTAATCAACACATGCCTTGAGGAATATTCTTTGTATAGTCAACAATGTGTTGCATCCAATCTTCGTAGTTCTGGGATGTTAGACTTGAGACCTATTTATGCTAAAAGCATTCCAGGGCACACTTTTATAAACTCTCTATTATAAGATCAAAGTAGTAGTAATTTCATCATTTTAACTTGATGGTCTTTGGGAAATAACTGTTTTCAAATAATTAGTTTCCACTTAGACTACCAGTAACTGTTCTTCTTAGTGCTAGTCAAAATTACATTTTGCTTAGCTTTAATTGTCTTTATCTTGCAGTCTGTTCCTGATATTGCATGGGGAAAACGATCACGTGTCATATTAGATGTTGGATGTGGGGTTGCAAGCTTTGGAGGCTATCTCTTTGACAGAGATGTCCTTGCAATGTCATTTGCCCCAAAAGATGAGCATGAAGCTCAAGTGCAGTTTGCACTTGAAAGAGGAATTCCCGCTATATCTGCCGTAATGGGCACGAAAAGGCTTCCTTTCCCCAGCAAAGTTTTTGATGTTGTCCACTGTGCCCGCTGCAGGGTTCCTTGGCATATAGAAGGTATTCCAATTACTTGATTTAATTTGTGATGACTAAATGAAATCAAGGTCATCTGGGTTTAGATTGTTTAAATTTCTGTTTCCATATGTGAGAAGTAAGGGCCCTGTTTGGCTTAGTTTTCAAGAACTGTTATAAATGATGTTGAAAAGCAATAATAAGTCTTCTGAGTTGAAAACTTGAAAGAGATTTTGAAAACATTGTTTTGATGCCTTTTGTTTTCAAGCTTGTTTTCTGAAACTTCTTCTGGAAGAAGTTTTCTAATCTTGTTTGGCTGCATCTTAAATACTGTTTTCTACTTCCATGATTTTAATGATAGAAAAGTGTTGGGGAACAAAAAACCGAAGAGGCTTCTACATTTGGAAGATGTTTAGCCAGCCTTTTCTGCTGTAGTAATAGTTAGAGGGTGCTTATTTGGTCAATTCTTTTGTTTTGGACATTCACATTAAGTATGATTTGCAGGTGGTAAGCTTCTATTGGAGCTGAATCGTGTATTGAGACCTGGTGGTTTCTTTGTCTGGTCTGCTACTCCAGTTTATCAGAAGCTGGCTGAAGATGTTCAAATATGGAATGGTAAATTATTTAAAACCTTGTATCTTTAGAATTTTTTATATGGAGTTGGTTGGTGAATTCTAATGAGGCAATTTTGTGGGTAACATTTACAGCCATGAAGGAACTAACGAAAGCGTTATGCTGGGAACTTGTGTCAATTAATAAGGATACAATAAATGGAGTTGGTGCAGCCATATACAGAAAGCCCACTTCAAATGAGTGCTATGAGAAAAGATCACAGAGCGATCCTCCTATCTGTGCTAACACTGATGATCCAAATGCAGCCTGGTACTTGTTATCTTTAACTTCGTTTTTTCTTTCATATATTTGTATATTTTAAATTCAATGAAGAAATTGGAACATTAATTTTCCAGACATTTGATTTAGTTGTCAAGAATCTTTCTGGATCAAATCACAAAGTTCTATTTATGGCGTAATGAGCCTGCTGAACTTCTATTGTGTTGGTGAATGGATATTTTCTCAGTGATTCTTTAATCATGTGAAAGAATACTATGATGCATTTGGAAGAACACAGCTGTTCTCTCCTTAGAATTGGAAATGGTGTTACTGTAATCAAACCCGAAGATAACTATAATTTTCAAGCTCTATAGCTGCCCTAATCCACGGTTGATTTGTTGTACACAGGAATGTGCCACTACAAGCATGCTTGCACAAAGTGCCTGTAGATGCAAAAGAGCGTGGGTCTGAATGGCCTGAACAGTGGCCATCGAGGTTGGACAAGGCACCTTACTGGTTGTTAAGTTCCCAAGTTGGTGTTTATGGGAAACCTGCCGCTGAGGATTTCACTGCAGACTATGAGCACTGGAAACGCGTGGTGACCAAATCATATCTGAATGGAATGGGGATTAACTGGTCATCTGTTAGGAATGTTATGGACATGCGAGCTGTGTACGGAGGGTAAGTGAAATGGTTCCTTGGTGTTATAATGTCATCTTCAATAGTGTGTTTTGATGGGTTTTGCTTGATGCATGTAAAAATCGACAAACTTTATAGTTTCTACTGTATTATTTATCTTTGTTGTTCTTGACCTTGCCAATGAAAAAGTACAAGTGGGATATTGAGTTAGAGGTGGTGGTTTCTTAATTATATGTGTGATGTAGCTTATTGTATCTAGTCCTTTTGTCTGTTTCCGTTGGTGCTGACTTCTGGTTGTGCTTGCAGATTTGCTGCTGCTTTGAAAGATTTGAAAATTTGGGTCATGAATGTGGTCTCGGTAGACTCTCCAGATACACTACCCATAATTTACGAACGAGGTTTGTTTGGTATATATCATGATTGGTGTGAATCATTTAGCACCTACCCCAGGTCCTACGACCTTCTCCATGCAGATCATCTGTTTTCCAAGCTTAAAAAGAAGTATGCACTATATACCATTTTTCATTTTCGCAGCAGCAAAGCATTCATTTCATTCACCAATTCTTTTTGCCGTCTAACTTTGGAATGGTTTATGAATGGCAGGTGCAATTTAGTGGCTGTAGTTGCAGAGGTTGATCGGATCCTTCGACCAGAGGGAAAGCTTATCGTGCGAGACGATGTTGAGACTATTAATGAGCTGGAGAACATGGTGAAGTCAATGCAGTGGGAGGTTCGCATGACCTATTCCAAAGACAAGGAGGGATTGCTTTGCGTCCAAAAGTCCTTGTGGCGGCCAAAAGAGTCAGAGACACTCAAGTATGCCATTGCGTAAGCGTGCCCTGGAGTGGCTGGCTGCTAAGAGGATATAGTTACACATTCTTTTTTGTACTGGTTGTTAATTGGAAATTCATGGTAATTGTACTTTATATTAGCCATTGTATCATTTTAGTTAGGCCTTGTAGTAGTGTCTCTTGATTTTTTGTTACATTTTTCTTTCTTTTTAAAATTTGATGTTTGGAGTTCCCATTGTAACATTGCCTTGCTGGTTATTGATGGAAAAAGAAAATGAGAACATTGCAAGTGCAAACTTATTTTATTTATTTATAATATCTGAGGATTTATTTTTGGTCGAATAATATCTGAGGATTTGGATTGTACCTTTCGAAGTGCCTACTTAGACTGGTAAATTGATGTGATGTGAGGAAAATGGTTCAAGATCTAGGCAATATTTGGTACCCCTGTTATGGACACTCACCTGGTTTTCAAAATCAGTAAATAAAACAAATAATGTTTTTAATGTTATATATCAATGGAATGTGGATGACCACCATAACATCCATTACCTCCACCCCTTATTGCTTTGTAACCTATGCCCTTATTATTGTAATTAGTAGCTATAAATTGTGGGTTAAATACCTCTATTGTAAGCCTATAAATAGGCGCTTTTCAAAAATAAATAAGAGTAGCTGATACAAGTTCATAGAACAAATTCTCTATATTTCTCTTCCTCTTATTGCTCTGTACAATTCCCCTTAGTTTTATAACTAGATGAATAAGAGAAGTTGATACAAGTTAATAGAACAAATTCTCTGTATTTCTCTTCCTCTTATTGCTCTTTACAATTCCCCCTAGTTTCATAACACGTTATCAGCACGACATTGCTCTTGGTATGTTTTCTTTCTCTGAATTTTCTTTCTTCTTATATGAGCTAAAGTTATCACATGGTATAGAGTTTCTTTGTACTCACCATCAAACTTCATCATGCTCGTTTAAGAAAAAAAAAATTCTTATTCTTATTACACATGAATATAATGCCATGTTTTTTTTATTTGTTCATTTATTTAATTTTAGGGTATACTGCCGATTTACCCCTTGAACTTGTACATAATTCTCAAATTACCCCCTGATCTTTTTTTTTTAGCGAATTAAGGGTTCGAATTAAATTTTATTATCAATGTTCCCCCTACCGTCAAAATTCGAACATTTCATCCATTAATCCGTCAATTTGAGGGTTATTTTGGTCATTTCAAGTTTGGTAGGGTTGGACAGTCACCATCTCCATGTTGTTATCTCCCTCAGCCCCCTTCCCCTTCTTGGACCTGCAACAGCCCCACCCCACCCCACCCCACCCACCCTCCACTCCATTGCCTAGCCCTCCTAAAAAGAGTTTCGCAGCACACCCATCCCTCCCAAAACAAAACAAAAAAAATAAATAAATTGTGACTATCAACCAGACCCATACCTGCAACCCACGACCACCTCAAGCACAAAATCAAACCTGATATCTCCCTCAGCCCTCTTCCCCCTTCTTGGACCTGCAATAGCCACACCCCACCCACCCTCTGCACCATTGCCTAGCCCTCCTAAAAAAAATCCACAGCACACCCATCCCTCCCTCAAAAATAGAAAAAAACAAGGAAAAAGAATTGACCCATACCTGCAAACTACGACCACCTCAAGCACAAAATCAAATCTGACCCAAATTTGTTAAACCTCTTTGTCCAAATAAAGATAGCAGTTTTTCTACTTGGGTTTTGCTAAATCCAAAATTTTGATTTTCTGCTACTTGGGTTTTCATTGAACAAGGTTTTGCTGAATTGGGTTGGTCTTTAATTCACTTGAAGATATGAATTTCAGGAGCTTGGAGGAGTTCTGGGCCTTTTACATGAACCAGCACTCGAAGCCATCGACAAGGCGTTGGCATTTTGTTGGGACCCTTGTTTCTATCTTCTTCTTCCTCTGCTCGCTGCTGTTTAATTGGTGGCTTTTGTTTCTTGTGCCTTTGGCTGGGTATGGATGTGCATGGTACAGCCATTTTTTCGTGGAAGGGAATGTTCCTGCTTCGTTTGGGCATTGGCCTCAGAGTTGAAGGTATGAATTTATGAGCTGCTGGGTCTCTCTCTCTCTCTCTCTCTCTCTCCCCCCAGATAGATGGAAATCGCAAACAAATGGAGGACCAAGCTTGGAGGGCGAAATGAGAAGTGAGGTTCACCTGGATAATTCAATCCAAGCCGAATGACCAAAATAACCCTCAAAAGAGAGTCAACGTAAGTCAAATGGATGGATTAATGGATGAAATGTTCGAATTTTGACAGTAAGGGGAACATTGATAATAAAATTTAATTCGAGCCCTTAATTCGCTAAAAAAAAAGGTCAGGGAGTAAATTGAGAGTTATGTACAAGTTTAGGGGGCAATTCAGCATATTACCCTTAATTTTAAGTATGATCTTAATTATTATGATGAGTTTGTATTATACAAATAATCATGGCCTGAAGTTCCTCGATCCTCATCATATAACTAGATTAGGACCTAGAGTTATTTTGATTGAATTAAAACCTGAAGTTCTTTGATTCCAAATAATTGAGGGCGTGAAGTTCCGCGAATTTAAAGAGCACATAAGGACATGAAACTCCTTGATTTTGTATTAATCAAAATCAGAATTCCATGAGGCCTACATATGTCAAGAACCCGAACCAGAAGTTTTGAGTGCATATACATCGATTTGAGTATGAAGTTCAAAGCACAACTATTAATTCAATTTATTTAGATCTACGTATTTGTAAATTTTTGTATTACCGCCCCAATATTGACAGCTAAAGGCGTTTATTGGAGAAACTTCCTACTTTCTTTTGTGAGTAGGAAGTTTATGATGTCACGAACTAGAAGTTCATAAGGCCCCAATATAACACAACTATTAAAGTAGTTGAAGATTATGATGTCATAAACCATAAGTTCATTGATCGGATAACTTTTAAGTTGTGGCATGACTGTCTTAGCAATCCATATTCCACAATGATACATACGATTTTTATAAATTTGTAAGGACATCGTTTAAAGACTCAAAATATTGTCTTGTCCAACAAATATCATTACAAAGAATGATCACAAATAAAAGCTGTCATAAGATCATCTCGTCAAAAATTGACTTTGAGCCCTCTTTCCTTAAATAATTTAAGGGGATATTTGTGAGCCTATACATCATTTAATTATGGATCATTTCACCAGTTTTATTGAATGTGCCTACTAAAATAGTCACATATTTGTTTCTTGTCAAGACGCTTACGAGCACAACTCCCACATTATCCAATCCAGTCAATTTGACTTGATAATGATGGTGAATTTATTTTCCTACATGTTGAGACAATTTTCCCGCCGTTAGGGGGAGAAATGGCAGTTCCTGAAAAACGTCATGAAATAGTGTTGAATTGGTCCGCTTTTGTCTCATCAAGATAATGCATATATAAAGTTATGAATATGCAAGCATGGATTGATATTCATATATCATAATTCATTAACATGACAATAAGTGACTATATATAATGCATGCCTGGAGCATGACAAAAATATAGGTTCTAAAAACTTAACTCCCCAGAAGTGGAGATTATTTGAAAAATTCAAGCTCTAAAAAAATTATGCTCTATAGGAGGTTATGATCCACATATTCTAATTAATTCATCGTAAAAGAGATGTTTGTCCCATAAGTGAGAACATAATCCCCTGAAGAGGCATTAGTACCCCAAAAGCAATGAGATACTTATAAATTATGCATGCGCATGCACATGAGAATTGTGGGATCACGAATTGATGATACATTTGGTTTATTAATAGCTACTACAATCATCAAGGGCTATAATTATATTAAATCTCGCCTTATGAATGTCGACAAGTTAAGTGATTGGCCAAAATGGAAATAGGCAATTCCATTTATCACTAAATATGAAGTGTGGGATATTAAACCTATAGCTCAAACACCGAATTACAAATGTTAAGTATGAAGGTTATGAATTGGTGTTTGTGAAGTGAAATAAGATCACTAATATGACATAAGGTTTCCTGGGAGAGACATGGTTTTAGTCTCCCATCTCATCGTAGATGCATCCACATTTCTGTAAGTGCAGTTGTTATTTTAACGCAAAACTTATAGCATGTGTTAAATGCATATTTATTAAGACTATATGGTACATGGCAATCCTCAAAGCTCATGAAATATTTGAGATATATCGGATGAAGCGACCCCTTGAAGGATATAAAGTACCACAATATTCTTAATTAAGAATTAACACTAAGAGTTTGAGTATTTTGAATTCAAATTTGATATGTTGTAACATATTCTAACTATTAAATTAGTTGCTGATGCTCCTAAAGAATTCAATTATTTGAAAAGTGAGAAGCATGTCGAATAGTGTGATAAACGATCATGTATGAAGACAATGTTGCTTGTATTGCTCAAATCAGAGAAGAGTTCATCAAGGGTGACATAGTTTCAGAAAAAAAGCCAAGAGATTAGAGTTAAACAAATTCGTTCACAAGATAATTTGGCGAACCTTTTTACGAAAACTTTTTATGAAGCCTAAATTCCAAAAGTTAATGAAAATCAAGGGGAGATATTAATTAGAGGGGATATCAATCAGGGGCAGCATCCCAATTCTACTACATACATGACATATGCATGTTGTACTCTTTTTCCCTTCGACTAGGTTTTTGTTCCATTGAGTTTTTCCTAGAAAGGTTTTAACGAGGCAACATAAGCGTGTCCAACACCATATCAATGATCTAGAAGAAAGTTGCACTCTTTTTTCCTTATCTTCGGTTTTGTCCCACTAGGTTTTCCAAGCAATGTTTTTAATGAGGCAACAATGTCATTGTATGGTGGGCATCAAAGGGGGAGTGTTATATATCTATGGAATATGGATGACCATCATAACATCCATTACCTCCACCCCTTATTGCTTTGTAACCTATGCCCTTATTATTGTAATCAGTAGTTATAAATTGTGCGTTAAATACCACTATTGTAAGCCTATAAATAGGCGCTTATCAAAGATGAATAAGAGAAGTTGATACAAGTTCATAGAACAAATTCTCTGTATTTCTCTTCATCTTATTGCTCTGTACAATTCCCCCTAGTTTTATAACTAGATGAATAAGAGAAGTTGATACAAGTTAATAGAACAAATTCTCTGTATTTCTTTTCCTCTTATTGCTCTCTACAATTCCCCCTAGTTTTATAACATTTAACACCCGACGGGGATAAAAGTTGTTAAAATCGAGCCTTACCCGAATACTTGGTAGTATAAGGGCATGCTTAGAGTAGCTTTGTAGTGTTTCTCTTCTCAATGTTGGAAATGAATCTGAAGTTTAAATTCTCGAAAACTTGTTTGGGAGACTTGAAAAAGAGTAGATTGCAAGAAAGGAAAAAGAAAGGTTTACTGGATCAAAGGGCGTATGCCACGTAATTAAGAAGTGATTTTTATGTTGGAAAAGAAAGTTGCTTAGATTAGGTGATGACAGTTCCTGACTGGTGAGAGAGAGAGAGAGAGAGAGCGAGTCCCTGGGGAGTTTAATTGGGGAAAATGAACCTCTTCAGCTGCCTATTTTTATGGTTTTAGTTTCTATTTAATTTTAGGCTATACAAATACCAAAATCCTCAAACACTCACCACCAATTTTCCTTTTTACAAAAGAAAAGAGAAAAAATGGAAGATGAGAGGCTAAATGGGCCAAGTGGAGGGAGCCCAGAAAACCCATGTGGTGTAAAGAGCAGTGCAAGTAGCAATAACAACAACGGCAATAGCAATTATAGTAACAATAACAATAGCAATAAAGAACAAGATAGATTCCTCCCCATAGCAAATGTTGGTCGCATTATGAAGAAAGTGATCCCAGGCAATGGAAAAATCTCAAAAGATGCAAAAGAGACTGTTCAAGAATGTGTCTCTGAGTTCATAAGCTTTGTCACAGGAGAAGCTTCTGATAAATGCCAGAGAGAAAAGAGGAAGACCATCAACGGTGAAGATATCATCTGGGCCATCACAACCCTCGGATTTGAGGACTATGTACATCCATTAAAGCTATACCTCCAGAAATATAGAGAACTGGAAGGGGAAAAGCTAAATGTTCCAAAGCAACAAAGATTGGAACAAAGGCAGCTGCAACAACACCAACAAAACCACCACCACCAGCAACCAGAACAACAAGAACAACACACTTTAGTATCTGCCTACAATAATAGTGTATATTCCACCAATCTCCTGTCTCAGCCATCTTTCATAGCCGCTGCTGCTGCCGCCGCAGATCATCATCAGGCAGCCTTCTCTTTGCCCTTCTCCCCAACTTCAATTCAAAAACAATTGCACCCACAAGATCATATTGATTCAGTGGGGCATTGGTAATGGTAAGAAGAAAACAGTAACTCAACAAAGAGAAGAGATGGTTGTTTTCTTTTTCTTCCCTTATATCATGCTATACAAATGTAAATGTTGACATATACTTATACTTGGCTCAATCTTTAGGAGGTGTATTTGGAAAGAGCTTGTATGTATAACATGCATAAATTGCAAAATGAAATGTGATGATGAAGCTTTATCATGAATTCTTGCAATTATGAGTGCTATTCTTTGTTGCTATGCATTTATGATTAGCTTTGTGGAGTCTAAGAACGTAATACATTAAGTAGCTACTCTATTTATTTTTACTATTAATTTTTTTGGATAAATAATGTTTTAGTATTTAATTTATTTGGGTGAACAAAAAGCCATTTATGATGATAGTCAGGGACGGACCTACGTCTATGCTAACATGGGCTATAGCTTGGGCGACTTGATATTTTATAGTCCAATATTTAAACTCAGCCCACCAAAGCACACCTCCACACACTTCATCCCAGTGATCTCACGCACAGAAAATCTTTTTTTTTCTTTAGTTAATTAATATTTATTACTCAGCCTTTTTAATAAAACACACATTCCTCGAGAACATCCTTTACTTTTTTCTGTTTTAGAAAAAAAAAAAATCTTTACCTTTTATAGTGTACATAAAACGTCAATTCATTTTTTGGTCTTATAAATTTTGGCTACTTCTTCTCATTTTTATTTTCCAAGTTGGCTTGGTTGGATTAAAATGGTTCAGTTTTTTTTTTCTTCTTCCTTTGTAATGGATAATAAATGCTTTCAATTCTTTTCATTTCATGGAGAAGTTTATCATGTAATTGCTAATTGACCTTAAAATTCATACTTCAATGAAATTCACTCGTACCGTTAAATTTTCTAGGTTTGTATGTAAGATAAATTTAGCCCATCCTATTTTCAAATTCTGGATCTGTCCCTAATGATAGTTCACCTACAATTTGCTTTAAATGTGGTTTATTTAGTGGGGAAGCATTATCAAGAGATATGTGATAATTTGACCACTGCTATGAAGTTTGGAATTGGGGCTATGGGACAAATATTAAGGGCAATGGGTTGAATGAAGGTGTTCGTCCTATGGTGTCAAGTGTTATTCCGTTGTCTCGCTCACATCATTGATTCATTCATGTTTGGGAAACTAAGTTCCTAGTTATAGAGACAAACTCCAACTCGACTCGGGGCGAGCCCATTCCTACCAATAGTAGCTTCTATGCCCCAAAATTGTGCAACATAAAATTTCGGAGTTGAGGCATGCAATGGCCCATTGCTAAACTCTAGTACAAGTCCAACATCATAAGCTTTTAGATCAAATAAAAGCTCATTATCGCATTGAGTCGGTACAATTTGCTCCGTATTTTTACGTGGATGGCGATGATTGGGTCACGTGGATTCTTCTGATTCTTTTGCTCTGTTTTTTTGGGTTAGTTTTTTCAGCTTTTGTGGATGGATTGTAAAAGAAAGAAGAGCCAATTTGGGTGTTATGACTTTTCTTGTTCTTCTTCACCACTTCGATTCAATTTTTCTGATTTGAAATCCTAGATTTGAACCCAGATTTGAAATAATAACTTTTCTTGCTCTTCTTCACCTTCAATTCAACACATCATTGATTTATCAACCAACCAATATCAATTTCTCAACCAAAAATAAAATAAAAATTGCTCTCTTATTAATCAGAAAACAGTAGAAAAAGCAATAGGAGAAACCCAAAAAAGTAAAAGAGCCTAGAATTTAAAAAACGAAAACTGCAGCTTTCCCAATATCTTGTTTCTTTGAGAGTCTATATGAGATAACCTTTTATGTGTTTTAAAATAAGTGTTTTCTCCACTCTTAGATTAGATCAAAGGGTGGGTGACCACAAACTCCTCGGACTACAAGAGTCCAGGAGAACGGGATTGATACTTCTTATTAGGGGTGGACACGGTCCGGATTGGATCAGTTTCACGTCAAAATCAAGGCCGAACCAATTAAAATATAACGGTTTGGTTTGGTTCGGTTTGGATAAAAGTTATAAGGAAAACCGAATCAATCCAAACCAATTTAAAACGGTTTGGTTCGGTTTGGTTCGGCCGGTTTGGGCCTAAGCCCAATTTTCTTTCTTTTTGCATTCTTTCAACATTATTAGCCCAATTATAACCAACAAATTCACAACTTACTTCTTACATAAATCATCTTCTAGAGTACGAAACCATCATAAAGCTCAAAAGGTCATAAAACTTCATATTTCACTAACTAATATAGCTCAATTCAAATATTCATATATAGTTATTAACTAATTTGAGTATTACACATATAAAATAAAATAAAATAAATAAATATACACATAAACTGTCCGGTTTGGTTTAAGTCGGTTTACAAAAGCTCAAAACCAAACCAAACCAAACCATATATGGTCCGGTTTGGTTTTCAAACCGTTTGACTTTTTCTTAATCAAAACCAAATCAAACCGGTAATTTCGGTTTGGTTCGGCCGGTTTCATCAGTTCGGCCGGATTGATGCCCACCTCTACTTCTTATACAATTACTAATAAAAATGCTTCTATTTTTTTTTTTTTCATACAAATAATATTCAATTTTAATTTAACCTAAATTTGGGGAAAATTTTTCCTATCACAGTGATTCCAGTATCAGCATCCACATCAATATCCCAAACCAATCGAATTTTGACAGCTGGCCATAGACTTAAACAAAAAAGGGAAATTGACTTACATACTCACTAAACACAAACTTTAATAAAAAATACTCACTTTACAAATTTTAACCACAAATACTCACTTTCCAGTAGGAAAGTACTAAATTGCCCTCAACATAAATACATAAATATCCACTCTTTATCCCCTAAAAATTCATTCTCAGAATCTGAAACCAAAGGGAAAAGAAAAGAATTAGCGACAGCAGCAACTTGCAACTCCAATGGCCCAAGTCCCTATTTTCTAGTTCCTCCATTGCTTTTGCAGGTAACTCTGTCTTGAATCACTTTTCCTTTTCCTTTTCCTTTTCCGCTTTTCTGGAGTATGACTATTATTATATTTGTTCTCAATCCAACCACCAACCACTTCTTCTCACTCAATTCTCCAATTGGCTAGGTCATCTAAAAGATAGAAGTGTAAGAACATTAAAGCCCAAGTGTTCAATTAAGATAAGTAGGGTAATCCTAGAACTGCTGAACTTATCCAAATATGGATTGTGTTATTTGATTAATATAAAAAATGTGAAGAAAAATTTAAAATTTTGATATTTTATAGGCTGCTTCAAGAACAGTGAGTTCTCTCCCGAAATTTTGCAGTAAAATGGTGGGATAAGTTTGGTATCGACAGAATTATTTACCAAGTTAACACAGAGTTTCCGCCCCTCCAGGCGCCAGTGAAAGTTACTTCCCCGAGCAACTCCCATTCTTCCATCCCAATAGAAGGAAGATCCAAATTAGAGTTAAAAGAATTAGCTAATCAAATCTTGCAGCAAATCACTCAAATGAAAGACGATGATGACGATGCCAGTCCTAAGTCTGAGTCATGCTCCAGTCAAAAGCCGAGTCAACCAACGCCAAAGTTCAGATGGGCAGACTATCCTGATAGTCAAGACCCATATGATTTGAATGAAGACTAGCCTTTCAACTAAAGTGGCCGAAAACAAGAGTTAACGCGGTTTTCACCAGAGTTAAAGCAGATTCACCGACAAGTAAAAGTTAAAGCAAGTTTCACCCAAGTTAAAGAAAAAGTTATTTTATTCTCTTTTGATGTTTGAAGTCTATAAGTAAACACTCCGAGTCACATGTATCTTCAAGCTTGTAATTTTTTTTTTTTCAGTTTTCACAGTTCTCTTAGAAACAATACTCTGAGACAACATTTGTAAGGTTTGAGTGTCTTGTGAGTGGCATTCAATAAAGGCCTTTTCAAGGATTTCTGTAAGTTTTACAACTTCACTATTTTGAGTTAATAAATCATTATTTTCAAAATTATCATAGTCCTTCACATACTAATTTATGTATTTAAATTACGATTATTTCCCTGAGTACTTTTGCATTTTGATAATTTGTGTTTATTCAGTTACATGTTTTTATTTTCATTTTTATAGAGTTATCTAGATCACCTTCTCCACTCATCATTATTATAATCTCTTCATGCGTTACTCTCTTCATGCTTTAGCTGAAAGGCTAGTCTTCATTCAAATCATATGGGTCTTGACTGTCAGGATAGTCTGCCCATCTGAACTTTGGCGTTGGTTGACTCGGCTTTTGACTGGAGGATGACTCAGACTTAGGACTGGCATCGTCATCATCGTCTTTCATTTGAGTGATTTGCTGCAGGATTTGATTAGCTAATTCTTTTAACTATGAGTTGGATCTTCCTTCTATTGGGATGGAAGAATGGGAGCTACTCAGGAAAGTAACTTTGACTGGCGCCTGGAGGGGCGGAAACTCAACTTGGTAAATAATTATGTCGATACCAAACCTATCCCATCATTTTACTGCAAAATTTCAGGAGAGAACTCTGGTATCCCAATTAACTTGATAATTCCACTTCATAATCCATGGGACTTTGTACTTGGCCATGAAATGAAGAAGTGTGGGAAAGAACTTGTCTGACTTCTGAAACTTGAATTTTTGGGAGAAATAAATAATTGATTCTTTTAAATTTGGAGGAATGATTTCCCAGAGGGGGCCATGGATTTCCCACCACCGGAGAAACCAAAAAGGAAATTGACTTTTGAACTTGGCATCAAAATTTATGAACCACGAGTGACTAAAATTAGGATGCTAGTGAAGGAAAATTGTATACCAGGCATCAATGTAGTCACCATAATTGTAACTTAGGTGAGACTGAAGGGGTAACTGATCATAAGGGTTTTTACTCCATTCTTGTTGACTCAGGATTTGGTGAATGTAAAGGGAATGGAAAAGGGTAACATTGGGGTTATCCTTATCCTTGATTGGTTTAATTTCAATTGACTGGGTTTCATAAAGAATATCTCTATAGAATTTAATTGACTTGGAGGGATGACTGGGAAAGTAATGAAGATTAGGAGGGAAGTATTTTTTAGCTATTTTGGTTGGGTCAGTTAACTCATCATAGATTAATTCCACAACAAAAAGATGACAAGTACCTGTTGGAAAATAAGGGGATTTTTTGTGACTCACTGGGCTTACTGGGTTAATTGGACTTGGGCTAACTGCAGGGGTGCTGATTAAGAAAGGATCATAACTGGAGACTAAGGCTGACTGGTGATCAGTTCATAATTGTAAATCATTTTGTACCCTTCTAGCTTATGATTTGGTTATGTTATTGAGTTAAACTTGTGCTTTTAATCCCTTTTCTGTTTATCATTCAGTTCATTGGGCCTTAGGTAGCAATGGTGGCTTTGGATAGGAAAAGATGCAAAATAGTGCAAAAATGAGCAGACTGAGTTAGCAATTTGTTTCGGCCTTAACTTCTTTCTCCCAACTTGTATTGGCCCAAATAATATGTGGTTGGAAAGAGGAGATTCTGAACTGCAAGATGGACTGCTAAAACGTATCAATTGATGAAGCCAAGCCCAATCTGTGGGCCCATCAAAATGCACACCATGCTCAGGATTGCAGCTGCCAGCTGTTGAGCTTTGTCACCTCCTTTAAGCCATGTGCCTCACCCCAGCTGTAACTGACTTTGGACCCAACATATTGAGTAAAGTAGGGAGACATTCTAGCTATGAAAGTCTAAAGGAGCAAAAACAAGGCATTGTGGGAAACATGTTTGGATAAATCAAGAAGCACTTTCCAGGCTGTTGGTGGGATTAGTTGGTACATGCTGGAGCTATTAAAGAGAAAGAATGTGCATGCATGTGAAGCAAAAAGAAAGGAAAGAAAAGAAAAGAAATCAATTCCAGTCTATTTTCGGCAGTCAACTTGCAAGGCTCAAAACGTACACTTTTACTACTCAGGTGGGAATACATTCTTCATAAAAGTTGTTCCAATGGGTGTCTTTTATGACATATCCAAATTTGAGCTCCATTGGATACATATTGAAACCTCAAGCCTTCCTACACCAAGCCTGGTTCAGAAGAATCATTTTTTTTTTTCAGCAACCAAAAGAAAACCACATGGGTTTGTTGTGAATTAGAACCAATTCACTCCCCTTTAGACCTTGTTGTTGATGGAATTTGGACAAACTCAATGATGGACGAGTCTTACACACACACACACAGAAAATTAACCAAGCACAAATGACACAAGTGTTTATAGAGGTTCAGCAAATTTTGCCTACATCCTCTTGGTGATCCCCTTGAGAAATTTCACTAATGAAGATAGGTTACAACTTTGGTTTACAAATGGAAACCCCCTTAGAACACTACCCTCACAATCTGTTTCTCTCACACCCTTGCTCAACACCTTGATACACTTGAGAACTCTCTCTTCTACTTGACTCACTAGTTTCCGTCTACTTCACTCCAACACCATCTCTTTTGCTTCCTCTTCCATATAATAGACAAGTCTTTGGGCTTGAGAAAAGACTCCTTATTTTCCTCCCACGTTCTCCCCTTGATTTCCTGACTTGGACCACACATTAGGTAGACAAAAGACTCTCCATTTATGGCTTCATATTCAGCCACCCCTTTTAGAACCATAGGGTAGGAACTCCTTGAAACAAGACAACATCTTTCCTTAATTTTCTCCCTTGGCTTCCCAGCAACTTGCCACCTTTTATTTAAGTCAGAAGTGACTTAAAAAATCCTTGCAAGTGGGTAGAAAACGATAGCACACTAAAGAAACTGTTGAAAACAGTGAAGATTCGAAACAACACGTGTTTGGCGACCGGTCGCAAGTACTGGGCAACCAGTCGCTTTTGCACAGAGTCTTCAGACTTCGATTTGTTTTCCTGTGACCGGTGGGCGACCGGTCGCTTGCTACCTGCGACCGGTAGCAAAGAGCTGGCGACCGGTCGCTCGTCGACTTTGCTCCAAACTTCGAATTTGTGTAGAAACGACCGGTCGCAAATGTCCTGCGACCGGTCGCTGGTCCAAAACTTAGTATCCTTTATGCGAGCCAATTTTCCAACAGGGTTGGCAGCAAAAGGCAGCCACAATTGAACACCTTTGAAAACCTATGTGAAGAAAGCTTGAGGTGCAGCAGCAAAAGAAGTATGGGATGGAATTGATTCCAACCACACTAACATAGACAAGTTGAAGTGAGAGTTATGGATTGTATTAAAAGAGGAATGATGGTGTTGGAATTCATCATGATGTTCCTCCCTCTTAGCCCTATAAATAGAGAAGTCTTCAGGCTTCAAAAAAGGCCCCATCAACCCCATACACTCTAGGTACACAGCCTGGGATTCACAACCCCCACACAATTCACCCAAGCCATCCTCCACACTTCCATCATTTCATCAACACATCCAGAAATCATCCTCAAACATTCCCACAACCCCAAACACTCCAGCAATCAACCCAATACTCTAAACTGCCCCAAATCACCAAAACAGCTCCAGAAAGCCTCCCTTCCATTTCCCTACGAATTTCCTCTTTCTCAGCCATCACCACTCACCCAAACTCATCCCAAATCACCTACTAGCTATCATATATCATTCTAGACGTTGGGAAGCTCTTGGAGAAGCATTAGACATGGAGAAGCACTTGAAGAAGTCTTGGACACCACAAGAACTTCAGAAAAGGGGTTTTTCTACTCTTATTGCATTCTTTATGTTTTCTCATTTCTATCTAAGTTTCTTTTCGATTATTAGCAGCTAATTTCATAACTAGGGCTTCGATGTAACCTAACATGAATATTCTGGGTTTATAAGTTTGAAGTTTGGAGTTTCAAGTTGGATTCATGATTCATGTTCTTATTCGTTATGCTTATCAATTAATATGCTTGTTTGAATGATTGATCACCATTAGAACTTGTATGGTTTGAATTAAGAGTAGACACCATGCTTTAATTCAAATTGAACTATGAATAGGAAGAGTATGTATGGACATTCGACAATAGGGATTAGATACATGCTTGGTTGTTTAAATTGTTCTTCTATGTTTAATGGGTTCCTAATGCTTAAGGTTAGACAACAGATGATCAAATTAGGGAATTAGGAACACAAGGTTAGAACCAGACACCATGGCCTAATCATACTTTAGCTAGAATCAATCTTTGAATATGAATTAGACTTGTTACTTGACTCCTTATAATCCAGAATTGAATTGTTATGGTGATTCGAATGCCCTAGTCTCCAAATCTATTTTCCAGCTCTTAAAACCACTCTTTGTTACACTTACTTACTTTGCTTTTATTTGCAATTTCATTTTGTTTCTTTTGTTCAACAATCACAACCATTCTTGCTTTAAATTATGTTTTAGACATAACCACCTACTTTCTTGAATTTGGTAATCTAAGTACATAACTAGTTTTAACTTCTCAGTCTTCGTGGGTACGACCTTGTACTTGTCTTGCTATACTATTCATTGCCCCGTACAATTGCGAGTTAACATAATATTAACAACAAATTTTGGCGTCGTTGCTGGGGAACTGGCACAGCTGCTTATTTGTTTCGTTTGAGTATGTTTGGAGTACTTAATTTTATTTTCGTTTATTAACTGTTGTTTCGTTTTATCTTAATTTGTTTTTGTTTCCTCTTATTACAGGCGTGATTTGCATATGTTCCATGCGGAGTTAGACATTTCCCTAGATTGCACACTTTGAATATTGGCTTAAATGCTTATTTCATTCCATACCATGTGATTACAAACACTAATTTGAACATGCGTACATAAAGTTTTGAATCACATGATTACTTTTGCATTCTAAGCCACCTGAGGCATCATGCTAATTGCCTCTATTTGCTCTTGCTTGTAGAACCTGCAATAGTTCAACATGATCATTATTTCTATTCTACAGAGTTTCTACATGTTGGTTGGCACAGTAGAGCCGTTTCTGCAAATCTGCCACTTGAGCCTTCAAGGCAGCCACCTCCTCACTTAGAGCTGCACACTCCCGCGTTCTCACTAGTAATCGCATGCCCAAATTTGTAGCCGAGACCGCATGGAGCATAGTTAAACTGTGGGACTCCTCTACTACAACCTTGTCAGACCTTTGTGCCACGTGCAAATGATTAGTCGATGTGAGTTTACTGGTAGTCATGCCTCCCAGCGGTACTGCTCTGTTCGATATTGCCTCAGCAAAGTTTGAGGCCGAGCCATGATGATAAGAAGAGTTTGGGAAGACAACATTTGGAGGAGCCCTTATATGGGCATTCGGTGGCGTGAGGGATAACTCAAGATTGAGATCATCGATCTGAGTGGATGAGGTTGCCATTGCTTTTATTGATTATCTAATGATCTTATATGAGATTTCATGAAGAAATGCAGGGTACTCCTCAATTCAACCATGAAGTGGTTTAAATAGACAGTCCAGCCGTTTGCCCTTTTCTCTCGATCCCTTCACTTCACGAGTAATTTGCTGTTCGTGTCCATTTAAAGGGGAGCATTTCTACTTTCACTTTACTTTCTTTTCCTCCCTGTTTTCTGGTACATTGCGTTTCGCATGTCCCTTTCGGTTGCCATCTTTGTTTTATTTAAGTTTGGGAAGTGTGTTTTCTTTTTTTTCGTTTGTCGTCTTTGTTTTCTTTCAGTTTGGGAAGTGTATATATATATATATATATTTTTTTTTTGCAACTTTATTCTTTTATTTTAGAAACAAAATAACAATAACAAAAACAAATAACAAAAAAAAAAAAAAATAAAATTTCACAGTAGAAATCACTTCTTCTCGGTGCTCGGTGTCTCGACCATAGGAGCCTTTAGTTTGGTCCTCTGGATGTCCTCTCTAGGGTCTTCACGCATAGCCTCTTGGGGCTCATCACTTGAGCTCCCAAAGATCGCAATCTTCGCTTCAGCACAAGTTCTCTCGCAATCTAGTTGCTTGCGTTTCCCCGGTTGGTCTAGGGCCTCCAGCTGCTTTCGCATGTCTCGAGAGTACACCTCTACCATCTTTGATAGGTTTTTATTCTCGTCCCGCAATACTTCCAGCTGATGTCGATTCACCTCCACTATCCTTGCCCTCTCCCTTTTCAAGCTTTTTATAACAAGCTGATGTCGATTCACCTCCGCCAACTGACCTTTCAACACCTCTACCTCATGGGACTTTGCAAGTAGGCAATAACCCAAACTTGCAACACAAACTGTACTCTGCACGCTCAGTGCCAGGGCATCACTAGTGACTCGGTTGTCATCCCTTGTCCCCAACACACGTATATCTTTGGGAGTCACTAAATTTTTGCCAACTCCAATGGCAATATCGTTGTCCAGGAGTATTGAGTCATTTATTGTCACGGGCCCCCGTGTGGAGGCAAAGTAGGGCACCCATACTGGTGCCGCTGCTTGGCCCCATGTCTGAGTCGGTGGAGCTAGGTTGAGATCCAACGAAAATGGGTAGGAAGAGGCCATTTGATTTCTCACTTTCTTTTCTTCTTTCTTTTCTCTTTTGTGTGTTTCTGAGTTTGTGTTTTTCACTCTTTCTCTTTGCCTTTTATAGACTTAGTTTCTGCTAAACCCTAGTTGCTGCGCTTCTGAGTTTCGCGTGCCCTTAAGGCCTATTCCTCTCTGTCACCTCACCTGTTCCCCAACCCCTTTAATTGCAGCTCTACCTTTCAGCGCTTTCAAAACACAAAAAGTCGTCACGCCTTCCTAAGAAGCCAATAATTCTGGCTTGGGGGATGTGACAGCTGCCTCTGCGCGCCGACACGTCCCTCACCCCTTTTACCCGTGACTTCCCAGGAACCGAGGCAGCAGGGACCTCACTCTTCCTTTTCAGAAATCTCACTCTTTGTGCTTCTGATCACGTTTCATTGAATTTAAAATTAATAATAACAAACGTTTGGGCTTTCATTTGGTTTGTGCGTCTAATGGGTTGGACTTCTTCGAATTTTGGGTTTCAGTTGTGTAGGACTGTTTGTTAGGGTTTAGTGTTTTGTTTCATATTTTTATTTTTGCAACCGTGTTGTAGTTTTAATTATTGTTTGTTCTTTTATTTAATTGTTTTATTCCCTTTCATTTCTTGTTATAACATTGTTGATGCCTTAAATTTTCAACATTGAGGACAATATTTATTTCTAAGTTTGGGAAGGGGTAGCAAGTCATTTTCATTTCACTTAATTTCTTGCTTTCTTTTATTTTGGTTTTCTTTTCAATTTTGAGTCATTTTGTTTTCAAGTCACTTTCCGGACACATATAATGATATTAAGGCCCTTGTTGGACCGTTTGTGCCTTTCAAGCTAACCGTATGCATGCTTAAAAATGATTTTCCATTGTAACCACTTTGAGCCTACATGTAAGCCTTTTCTTTCATTTAACCAATTACAATTCCTAGCTTTAGCCTGAAAAATAAGAATTTACCTTTTTAAGGAACTCATGAGCTTTAATGTGTTTTTCATGCTAAGTTTGGGAAGGGATATTACATAAAAGAAAAAAAAAAAAAAAAAAAAAACAAGAAAACTTCACTCAAAAAGGGTGAAAGAAAAGAGAAAAGTTGTGGTTAAGTGACATTGGATTCAAATTTCAACTCCAAGTTTCTTTATTGGCCTCAAAATTAAATTGATGATTGTTCAAATGGAAGAATGGAGTGTAAAGCAAAATAAGTGGAGGTATAAGGCTTTGCGGTCTATTTTGTCACATAAAAAAAATGAAAATCTTAAGCATGATGTTTCAAGGTCTCGTAATCAACTGTTTTATGCTCTTACATTGTGAGTTCCTTGGACTTTGTTGTATCCGTATCCTTCATTTCTCACTCACCTTACACCCTTAGCCCCATTACAACCTATAGTAAAGACCTAAATTGATCCTAAATGTCATGTGGTTGAATTGTGCACATTTTTCAACTTTTAAGTGTTTGGCATCCTTCTTGAGATCATATTCATGCATGTTTTTCATTTTGCTAATTGTGAGTTAAGTCCCTTATGGTTTAACTCTATTCTTATGTCTTTTATGGAGTGGTGCATTGTAACCCTCTTCCAAGTGATTCATTTGTGAGAGGACAACTTTGGTGAGATTTGAAGTTACATTTGTGCTTGGTATGATTTTCGAAGTTGTGTGAAAACTGAAATTGGAGAATGAGTTGAATTTTGCCATCACACTACTACACTTTGAGCATGGTGCGTTTTGAACTTTGCTGCCTTGTGAATGATTTCTAAACTGAGCTTTTGTTGTGAAAACTTTTAAGTCGTTTGCATAAGTCGCTCTCTCTTCAGAAAGTGTTTGGAAAGATTTGTTTCGAGTCTTGTTTTAGTTTCTGTTTTGCTCGAGGACTAGCAAAAGATAAGTTTGGGAAGTTTGTTCGGTTCATTTTTACACATGATTTATCATGTTATTCACCCATTATTTTGAGTTAGTTCTTGACATTTTATAGCTTTTTACCTCCTTTTTGTGTTTTCTTAGATTTTACCTTGGTTAGAATGAAAATAAACTAAAAATGCATTATTAGTTATAAATTCTGTTTTTGTTCATTTTCATAGGTCAACTTCGTGGCATTGGATCAGCATGTTCCGGTGCTCGGATGAGGTGAAAATCTTCATGAAAATTGTTCTAATGGATGTTCACTACAACATATCCGAATTTGAGCTCCATTGGACAAGTATAGCCTATCCAACTAACCCTACATGTTACAGCAGCTCTGGAAATCTGTTTTGGGCCAGTTTTACCTCCACATGGTGTCATCTTATTTCTACTTGTTACCATGCATTTGGAAACAATAAATTACTTTAGTTAAGTGGAATTTTCTGAGACAAAGAGCATATTTGTGAAGACAAAAACACATCATGGCAAGGGGACAAGGAAGAGACAAAGGTTAAAGTGCCATGATGGAAAGGAGGAGAGAGAGGGATGAAGAATGATGAGAGGCATCTTGCATCAGCCTTTGAACGTGGGAATTGAATTGGCAGATCACTTTGGAGCTGGAGATCAGGTTTTGAGTTAGAGAGAGAGAGCTTGACAAGGCAAAAGGTTGTGGCAAAAGAATGAGTTTTATATTAAAAGTAAGAGCTGGAAAGTAAGGAGGAAATGATGGGCAAAGGAGGAGGAATGTGCAATTTGCAAAGAAAATTCACTATTCTATCATTCAACGAATTTGCAGGGAGCTAAGGAGCTTGGGAGCTAGAAGGAGGAGAGTAAGGAGCAACCAAATAGGGGGGAGAATGGCATAACAATTGGAGAGAACCTTGGGGAGCCTTGAGGCAAGGATCCAAGGGGTTGAAGATGCAATTCTCTTTCCCCTCTTTGTTCTTAGTTTCTTTCATTTTAATTATTTCTTGTATTTTCTTAGTTTCAATGTAACTTCTTATATTTATAGGGCATTGGTTAAAGCCCTAAACATGATTACTCCATTGTTTTGATGCTTTGAGTTTATGAAATTTTAGATGTTGTTGATGGATCCCATTCACTAATTGAATCTTATGATATGTGTTTGCTTCCTTGGATTGATCACCTTAGGTTGTATGCATGTAGCTAAAGTTGAGAAGTTGTGTAAGATACCCAAGAACATAAGTTCAAATTAGCAACAAATGATTGAACTTGTTTAAGTGAGCATCATGTGAATTGGTTTCTTGACAACAATTGATGAATTCCCATTCACTAAAATAATCTATCCTTGATGTATGTTTTTCTTTGATTGATCACCTTTGAAAGCATGCTTCTTGTGGTTGTTGGGATTATGTGTATCTTCATGTTTTCCTAAGCAATAAATGGATGAAGTAAGAATCATCCATGTGAATTGGTTTCATGAATACCTAATGTAAACATCATGCTATTAGGGTTCTTGTGATGTTCATATTCTCTTTGAACTTAATGGGTTTTTCTTGTAATTGAATCGAAGTACTAAGCACACCTAGATTTGGTTATAGGGAAGGCACAAGTATTGTAGCACTAGCCCTGCACTGTATGTATATTAGAGAGAATCAATGCGTCTTGAGCCACTAGTCCCGATCTTGATTGCGAACATCTTCATCAATACATTTAGAGTTCATCACTTGAGTATTCACGAACTTGAGTAGGATTGTTTAGGGTGGATTCCGAAACCCTAGTGTTTGTTACTTTGTACTTTCATACTTTGATAACTCATCTCTGCCATTCTCATTTAAATTTAAAGTTAATTTACTTTCACTCAATTCAACTCAAACCACCCCACCCCCCCCCCCCCCCACAATGTGTGTGTGTGTGTGTTTTTGAAACATTGTGTGTCTTCTTCACTGAATTTTGTTTGTTTATGTAATTGTTTTTGACTTTTTGTCCGCAATGTGTTCTTCCATTTTCTGTGCTGAATCCAACCGTATAAAGAATGTGAAATTTAGACAAACGGTTGGAAAGTTATAGGTGAAAAAGTGGACAGAGGTCGAAGCTGAAAAACAGAGAAACGAATCTGTCTAAATGGTGATAAAAGGGTGATAGAAAGTGCTGTTTGTGTTTTTCTTTAGTTTCTTGTTTTGTTTCTTTTCTTTTACCTTTCTTTACTCATTCTTAGCTTCCAATTTGAATTGTGATTCTATGTTGTGTTAAATAAGTGTTCTTTACGTACTCAATTTAGAACTTGTAGGAAGCCGACAGTTCTTTGTGGGATCGACCCCGTACTTACATAATCTATACCTCAATAGATTCGTGCACTTGCATGTATTTTTAATTGGTTGTTTGCACATTAATTTGTATCAGTTATTAATACAATAATTTTTGGCGCCGTTGTCGGGGACTGAACGAAAGTTCTTCACTGGTTATGTGCCCAAGGTTACCCTATTCTTTTTAGTGTTTCTAATTAGTCTAATTTTTTGTTTCAGGTAGTTTATGTCTAAAAGGCCATTCCTTGAACAAGTGAGGTCTTCATTCCAACGCTCCAGATCTTTGAACGCAGGATCATCGTTGCAACCCAACCGGGTGATCTCTGAAGTTCAGAATCGTCTAGAAAGAGAGTTGTCAACTGCAAAAGAGCAAGCTCTTGCCACATTTACAAATCTTGCTCTCCACACTGACCTTCCTGGTTCTTCACCTTCAAATTCAAATTCAGAACCCAGTTCAGACCAAGAAGAAGAAGAAGAGATGACTGCCAATGAGTTCATGGGAGACCTTGATATCCCAACAATTCCAACATCCCCTTCAAGCATTTTGCTACCCACTGTAGCTCGAGACTATGAGCTTAAATCTTCTCATCTTATTATGTTACCTTCCTTTTATGGTTTACCTAATGAAGATCCATTAACTCATATAAATGATATTTTTAATGTTGTGAGTTCTTTTCCCTTGACAGGTGTGACGGAAGATCAACTTCGAATGAGAGTGTTTCCATACACTTTGAAGGATAAAGCAAAATATTGGTTGAATTCTTTGAAGCCTGCTTCACTCACTACATGGGTTGCCATTCAAAAAAAGTTCCTGGAGAAATACTTCTCCACACAAAAAACCGACATGCTTAGGGACAAGATCTTATGATTTGCACAGCAAGATGATGAATCATTTTGTGAAGCATGGGAGAGATTCAATGGAATCCCATGATGAGGACATTGATTGAGCAGCCCATTGAATCTCTCCCATGCTTCACAAAACGATTCATCATCTTGCTGTGCAAATAATAAAATCTTGTCCCTAAGCATGTCGATTTTTTGTGTGGAGAAGTATTTCTCCAGGAACTTCTTTTGAATGGCAGCCCATGTAGTGAGTAAACCAGGCTTCAAAGAATTCGACTAATATTTTGCCTTATCCTCCAAAGTGTATGGAAACACTCTCATTTGAAGTTGATCTTCCGTCACACCTATCAAGGGAAAAGAACTCACAACATTAAAAATATCCTTTATATGAGTTAATGAATCTTCATTAGGTAAACCATAAAAGGAAGGTAACATATTAAGATGAGAAGATTTAAGCTCATAGTCTCGAGCTACAGTGGGTAGCAAAATGCTTGAAGGGGATATTGGAATTGTTGGGATATCAAGGTCTCCAATGAACTCATTAGCAGCCATCTCTTCTTCTTCTTCTTGGTCTGAATTGGGTTCTGAATTTGAATTTGAAGGTGAAGAACCAGGAAGGTCAGTGTGGAGAGCAAGATTTGTAAATGTGGCAAGAGCTTGCTCTTTTGCAGTTGACAACTCTCTTTCTAGACGATTCTGAACTTCAGAGATCACCCGGTTGGGTTGCAACGATGATCCTGCGTTCAAAGATCTGGAGCGTTGGAACAAAGACCTCACTTGTTTAAGGAATGGCCTTTTAGACCTAAACTACCTGAAACAGAAAATTAGACTAATTAGAAACACTAAAAAGAATAGGGTAACCTTGGGCACATAACCAGGGAAGAACTTTCGTTCAGTCCTCGGCAACGGCGCCAAAAATTATTGTATTAATAACTGACACAAATTAATGTGCAAACAACCAATTAAAAATACCTGCAAGTGCACGAATCTATTGAGGTATAGATTATGTAAGTACGGGGTCGATCCCACGAAGAACTGTCGGCTTCCTACAAGTTCTAATTTGAGTACGTAAAGAACACTTATTTAACACAACATAGAATCACAATACAAATTGGAAGCTAAGAATGAGTAAAGAAAGGTAAAAGAAAAGAAACAAAACAAGAAACCAAAGAAAAACACAAACAGCACTTTCTATCACCCTTTTATCACCATTTAGACAGATTCGTTTCTGTCCACCTTTTGACCTATAACTTTCCAACCGTTTGTCCAAATTTCACGTTCTTTATACGGTTGGATTCAGCACAGAAAATGGAAGAACACATTGAGGACAAAAAGTCAAAAACAATTACATAAACAAACAAAATTCAGTGAAGAAGACACACAATATTTTAAAAAAATACACACACACACACATTTTTTTTTGGGGGGGGGGGGGGGGGGGGGGTGTTTGAGTTGAATTGAGTGACCTAATTCTAATGCTTGAAAGTAAATTAACTTTAAATTTAAATGAGAATGGCAGAGATGAGTTATCAAAGTGTGAAAGTACAAAGTAACAAACACTAGGGTTTCGGAATCCACCCTAAACAATCCTACTCAAGTTCGTGAATACTCAAGTGATGAACTCTAAATGTATTGATGAAGATGTTCGCAATCAAGATCGGGACTAGTGGCTCAAGACGCATTGATTCTCTCTAATATACGTAGAGTGCAGGGCTAGTGCTACAATACTTGTGCCTTCCCTATAACCAAATCTAGGTGTGCTTAGTACTTCGATTCAATTACATGAAAAACCCATTAAGTTCAAAGAGAATATGAACATCACAAGAACCCTAATAGCATGATGTTTACATTAGGTATTCAAGAAACCAATTCACATGGATGATTCTTACTTCATCCATTTATTGCTTAAGAAAACATGAAGATACACATAATCCCAACAACCTCAAGAAGCATGCTTTCAAAGGTGATCAATCAAAGAAAAACATACATCAAGGATAGATTATTTTAGTGAATGAGAATTCATTAATTGTTGTCAAGAAACCAATTCACATGATACTCACTTAAACAAGTTCAATCATTTGTTGCTAATTAGAACTTATGTTCTTGGGTATCTTACACAACTTCTCAACTTTAGCTACATGCATACAACCTAAGGTGATCAATCCAAGGAAGTAAACACATGTCATAAGATTCAATCAACATCTAAAATTTCATAAACTCAAAGCATCAAAACAATGGAGTAATCATATTTAGGGCTTTGGTTAAAGCTAAGAAGTTACATTGAAACTAAGAAAATACAAGAAATAATTAAAATGAAAGAAACTAAGAACAAAGAGGGGAAAGAGAATTGCATCTTCAACCCCTTGGATCCTTGCCTCAAGGCTCCCTAAGGTTCTCTCCAATTGATATGCCATTCTCCTCCCTATTTGGTTGCTCCTTACTCTCCTCCTTCTAGCTCCCAAGCTCCTTAGCTCCCTGCAAAGTCGTTGAATGATAGAATTGTGAATTTTCTTTGCAAATTGCACATTCCTCCTCATTTGCCCATCATTTCCTCCTTACTTTCCAGCTCTTACTTTTAATATAAAACTCATTCTTTTGCCAAAGCCTTTTGCCTTGTCAAGCTCTCTCTCTCTCTCTCTCTCTCTCTAACTCAAAACCTGATCTCCAGCTCCAAAGTGATCTTCCAATTCAATTCCCATGTTCAAAGGCTGATGCAAGATGCCTCTCATCATTCTTCATCTCTCTCTCTCCTCCTTTCCATCATGGCACTTTAACCTTTGTCTCTTCCTTGTCCCCTTGTCATGATGTTTTTGTCTTCACAAATATGCTCTTTGTCTCAGAAAATTCCACTTAACTAAAGTAATTTATTGTTACCAAATGCATGGTAACAAGTAGAAATAAGATGACACCAAGTGGAGGTAAAACTGGCCCAAAACAGATTTCCAGAGCTTCTGTAACATGTAGGGTTAGTTGGATAGGCTATACTTGTTCAATGGAGCTCAAATTCGGATATGTTGTAGTCAACATCCATTAGAACATTTTTCATGAAGATCTTCAGCTCATCCGAGCACCGGAGCATGCTGATCCAAGGACACGAAGTTGACCTACGAAAATGAACAAAAACAGAATTTATAACTAATAATGCATTTTTAGCTCATTTTCATTCTAACCAAGGTAAAATCTAAGAAAACACAAAAAGGAGGTAAAAAGCTATAAATTGTCAAGAACTAAATCCAAATAATGGGTGAATAGCATGATAAATCATGTGTGAAAATGAACAGAACAACTGGTAATTGGGCCGGAACTGGGTAACTGTGGAACCCAAGGGGCTGAATATGTTGTTAACTGGAATTGGAGAGCATCTCGGAAGGGGACGATCTGGGAGCTTGACTCTGATTTGACTAGGTTCATGGAGCTGGGGAGGATTCTGGGTTGACTTGGTTGACTGTTTTGAACTTTGTGCTTGTCTTTGGACATTTTTCTACTTGAGTAGCCTACAGGAATTCTCTTGTGAGGAAATCAGAAACACTGTTTTCATTTCCTCTCAAATATTCTAACTCAAAATAAAAAATACTCAAAATTTCTTGCCAACGTGCAAAAATATGTTTAGATGCAATGTTTTGAACATCTGTTTCAAAACATGTTTTGCTGACTTGCAATCGACTCTAACTAAAAACTTTTGATTCAAAAGATCATCTTGAAATTTACTAATGCATAATACAATAGATAAAATTTCTTTTTTAATAGTACTATAATTATTTTGTGACGGTGTCCAAATACCAGAATGAAAACGAACAATTTGCTTAGGTGACTCAAGGGTGACTCTTTGCTTTAGGATACCTCCATAACCAAATTCAAAGGCATCAGTTTCAACAATTTTAAAAGAATTTAGTGAAGGAATGCTAAGGCAGGGGAGAGACTTGACATGTATTTTGATTTGTTTGACTATTTCTGTGTGACTAGGACTCCAAGGAGGGGGATTACTTTGAAGGCGATCAAATAAAGGTTTACATAACTTTATCAAATTCTGATAAAAATCAGAGACATAATTTAGAGATCCTAAAAATCTATGGAGTTGACTTTTATCAAGGATTTGATCTGGAAACTGATCAGCAAACTGGATAACTCGATCAATTGGGCTTATTTGAGATTGACTGATGTTGAAACCAAGGAATCGGACATTGGTTTGGAATAACTTGATTTTCTTAGCTGAGATGACTAGACCATTGGTTTTGACTATCTGTTAGAGCTTGTGTAAGTGCTTCCAGTGTTGCTCAATTGACTCAGAAAAGATAAGAACATCATCAATATAAACTATGGAAAATTGATTGTAAGGGTTAAATATTTCATTCATTATATTCTGGAATTCACTCGGCGCATTTTTTAATCCAAATGGCATTACTTTCCATTCATAATGACCAAAAGGGGTTACGAATGCAGTTTTGTATCTATCTGACTCTTTGATTTGGATTCGCCAAAAACCACTTTTCATATCGAATTTACTAAAGATAACTACATTTACTAATCTGTTTACTAGATCTCTTTTATTAGGGATTGGGTACCTAATCCATTCTAAGACGGAATTAAGGGGTTTGTAATTGATAACTAGACGAGGGGCTCCTTTTTCTAACTCGGCATTTTTCTGAACATATAAAAGGCTGGACAGGACCAAGGTGACTTGCTTTTCTTGACTATTCCTTTGTTGACTAGATCTGTGACTTCCTGTTTACAAAATTCCATTAACTCTTGACTCATTTGAATCGGACGGGCTTTAGTGGGAATATTCTTTTCACTAAAGGACTTAACATAAGGTAAAGTAACGACATGCTGCTTTCGATGCCAGAAAGCATTGGGCAAGTCGGAACAAACCTCATTTTTTAACTTATCTTCGAATTGACTTATTTGGGACTATAGGGTTTTGTCGGCTAACTATTGCTCTACTCGTTTGAACTTAATTTCTTCTTTTAAGAAATTAACCTGTTTATTTATACTTTGGATCAAATTGATTGACTTGGAAACAGCTAACTTTTGAAGGGACTTAAGACTGTGTAATTCTGGTTTGGTTTAAAATTCAAATTTAACCTTTTATCCTAAATGACTCGGAGTGTTTAGTTATAGACTTCAAACATCAAAAGAGAACAAAATAACTTTTCCTTTAACTTTTGCTTTAACTTGGGTGAAACTTGCTTTAACTTTTACTTGTCGGTGAATCTGCTTTAACTTTGGTGAAAACTGCTTTAACTCTTGTTTTCGACCGCTTTAGCTGAAAGGCTAGTCTTCATTCGAATCATATGGGTCTTGACTGTTAGAATAGTCTGCCCATCTGAACTTTAGCGTTGGTTGACTCGGCTTTTGACTGGAGGATGACTCAGACTTAGGACTGGCATCATCATCATCGTCTTTCATTTGAGTGATTTGCTGCAGGATTTGATTAGCTAATTCTTTTAACTTTGATTTGGATCTTCCTTCTATTTGGATGGAAGAATGGGAGCTGCTCGGGGAAGTAACTTTGACTGGCGCCTGGAGGGGCGGAAACTTCGTGTTAACTTGGTAAATAATTCAACTCATTAGAAATAATGATGAGTTTTATAGTAAAAAGAAGTTCACCCCCAGGAGAAAGTGGTCAAAAGATTTCCGACAAAGTAAAAAGAAAAGTCACTTTAAGAAAGAGTCCGACAAAAGAAAAGTAAAATGTTTTAAGTGCAAAAAAAATCGGTCATTATGCCAATGAATGTAAAGTTAAAGATACAATTAAGCAATTAAAGTTAGCATCCGAAGATGAAGCCAAATTAATTAAAGTGCTTGAGTTAAATAATTCAAGTTCAGACCTTATGTCTATAGCCAGCTCAGACAGTTACAATTCAGAAAACTCCCAGTCTAGTTCACCCACAATCCAGTTAGGATGTAAAGATAAATGTTGTAATGTCTTAAGTAAATCAATTGGTGTCTTAACCAAACAAGAAGAATAAGAAGAGTTATTAATTGATTTAATCAGTAAAGTCGAAAATCCTGAGTTAAAATTCGAGTATTTAAGAAAGCTTAGGAAAGTCATAAGTCAAGAAGATTCCAGTTCAAGTAACCCTCCTAAGATAAGTCTTAATACAACCTTAGAAAGGTTTAGTAAAAAGAAAGAAGTCACCCTCCAGGATCTCCAGTTAGAAGTCAAATCCGTTAAAAAGGAAATTTTAGAATTAAAACAAATTAGTGGAAAGTTACAAACTGAAAATTATGAAATAAAACAAGATCTAATCAAACTAATGGAGTCTAAAGCAGAGTCTAGTAATCCTTTTGCAAAGTCTAGTACTGAGTCAGAACCAAAGTCTTCTGATAGTAACAAAAGTGAAAAAGTTGTTAAGTTAATAAAACAAATTAATTTTAGAAAATAGTATTCACGAGTTAGTATTTTTATTAATAATTTCAAGTTAACCACAGTTGCCTTATTTGATTCAGGAGCCGATTTAAATTGTATCCAGGAAGGTCTAATTCCAACTAAGTATTACAAAAAGTCAAAAGAAGTTTTAGGAACAGCATCAGGAAAACCCTTAAAGTTAACTTATGAATTACCCGAAGCCCATGTCTATCAAAATAAAATATGTTTCAAAACGTCCTTCGTTCTGATCCAGAATATTACGGATGAAGTAATTTTAGGTTTACCTTTCATATCTCTACTTTACCCTTTCCAGGTAGAATATGATGGAGTTACCTCGAGTCATCTAGGAGAAAAGGTTAAATTTGAATTTTTAACCAAACCAGAATTACACAGTCTTAAGTCCCTTTAACAGTCAGCTGTTTCCAAGTCAACCAATTTGATCCAAAGTATAAATGAACAAGTTAATTTCTTAAAAGAAGAAATTAAGTTCAAACGAGTAGAGCAACAGTTAGCCGACAAAACCCTACAGTCCCAAATAAGTCAATTCGAAGATAAGTTAAAAAATGAGGTTTGTTCCGACTTGCCCAATGCTTTCTGGCACCAAAAGCAGCATGTCGTTACTTTACCTTATGTTAAGTCCTTTAGTGAAAAGAATATTCCCACCAAAGCCCGTTCGATTCAAATGAGTCAAGAGTTAATGAAATTTTGTAAATAGGATGTCACAGATCTAGTCAACAAAGGAATAGTCGGGAAAAGCAAGTCACCTTGGTCCTGTCCATCCTTTTATGTTCAGAAAAATGCCAAGTTAGAAATAGGAGCCCCTCATCTAGTTATCAATTACAAACCCCTTAATTTCGTCTTAGAATGGATTAGGTACCCAATCCCTAATAAAAGAGATCTAGTAAACAGATTAGTAAATGCAGTTATCTTTAGTAAATTTTTTTCTTTAGTAAATACGATATGAAAAGTGGTTTTTGGCAAATCCAAATCAAAGAGTCAGATAGATACAAAATTGCATTCTTAACCCCTTTCGGTCATTATGAATGGAATGTAATGCCCTTTGGATTAAAAAATGCGCCTAGTGAATTCCAGAATATAATGAATGAAATATTTAACCCTTATAGTCAATTTTCTATAGTATATATTGATAATGTTCTTATCTTTTCTGAGTCAATTAAGCAACACTGGAAACACTTACACAAGTTCTTGCAGATAGTTAAATCCAATGGTCTAGTCATCTCAGCCAAAAAAATCAAGTTATTTCAAACTAATTTCTGATTCTTAGGTTTCAACATCAGTCAAAACCAAATAAACCCCATTGATCGAGTTATTTAGTTTGCAGATAAATTTCCAGACCAAATTCTTGAGAAAATTCAACTTCAAAGGTTTTTAGGATCTTCGAATTATGTTTCTGATTTTTATCAAAATTTAAGAAAGTTATGTAAGCCCCTATTTGATCATCTCCAGAGCAATCCTCCTACCTGGACTTCAAGCCATACAGAAATAGTCAAACAAATCAAAATCCATGTCAAGTCACTCCCATGCTTAGGAATTCTTTCAATTAATTCATTCAAAATTGTCGAAACAGATGCCTCGGAGTCTAGATACCGTCATCCCTTGCACGCCATCGGTGGCTCCAACTAACTCCGCCCACCTTGAAATCCATTCTTCCTTCCCTCTTCCCCTTCCTCTTTCTCTCTCTACCATGGAACACCTACCCTTCACATACAAATTCCCTTAGCCTACCCAAACAAGGGAGAAACCAGGTATTTATATTAAGCTAGGCTAATTTTTTTTATTTTTTTTCCTCTAGCTTCTTCAAAATTATAATAGATTCTTCAATTGGTCTTGAGAAATTAGAACCAAACAAGCTCATCTTGGCTTTGTTGAATAAAATACAATCAGTGCATGCAGCTTTATTTATGGGAGTATATGGATTACGTAGCTTACAAAATTTGTGAGTAGTGTGGGAGCAATTTTCGTTCCACAAGAATATTCGTCTAAGATTTTGCCTTCCTCTTTGCTGCTCTTTCTCCCTGCAAAATAGTACGGAGTGAAAAGACCACACTCAGGGGTTGCTGGCAAAAGGCCTCGATGCTTAAGTTAGGTCGAGTGTTTGTAGAAAAACAATAGCTAACAATAGGATGGAGATTTCTCAAGGGTGAGAACCAAGTGGGCGGAGCCGTGTGTGGTAGCTGGTGCCTTGTGTAAGAGAGGGAAAGGGTATGACGACTAGGGTTTGAGAGAGAAAATTTCTACAGAGTTTCAGACAAAAGTTTAGACATACCTCAACCGTTGGTGTGGTCATGTAAATGAGCCTTGGAGGATACGGTTTCAGGATAATAATTCCACATATGGAAAAGAATTATTCTTCCTTGATTTTGAGAGATTGATATAATTAGGGATTTCATTTAAATCAAATCTCTAATTAAGGCAAGAATCAAATAATTCCCAATTAAATAATATAACTCCCAATTAGGTCAAATAACTTCCAAACTGATTGGCTTAATTATTTGACTTAGGATCTGAGATATTTTTCTTCCACAAGTTAATATATGTGGGAGTATGGGTACCACATCATGCTGAGCAAGAGAGAGAGAGAGAGAGAGAGAGAGAGAGAGAGAGTTTTGTGCGATGTGTTTTGGGGGTGAGTGGTGTTGGGGTGGGGGAGAAAGGGAGAGAGAGGTCTTTTTATTTTGTTTCCTTGATAATGGAAAGGCTAAAATACCCTTAAAATGGATGAAAAATTAGACGGTGTTAAAGTCAGATGACAAATCATGGATTTTAAAAAATTAAGATGACATTTTTCTTAAATTTTATTTTAGGGTGACAAATTAAAAATGAGGTATAAGTTCAAATGACATTTCTATAAAAATCTCTTTAATAAATTGATTTTGACCTTTAAAAAAAAAAAAAAAAAAAAACCGCTTTCACTCCCTAAAGAAAAAACCCTAGCCACACCTCCTCCATCTCCTCTCTTCCTCTCTCCATCTTCCTTATATTTGGTTTATCAGTCTTGACTAGCTATTGTTGTAATGATATTTCTTAAGGGTGTGCAAGATCCACTTTATTCCACTTAAATTGACTAATCCAATCCAATTCAATATAATTTTAATAGGTTTCGGTGATTTGGCGGATTGGATTGGAGTCAAAACCAACATGATTGGATCGGATGACGAATTTGCTTATGGGAATTCAATCCAATTCAATCCAATCCGCCCAAACCAATCGATCCAATCCAAAATAAGTTTAATGAATTTCAGTGATTTGGCGGATTGGATTAGATCTCTAATTTCAAAAACCGACATGATTGGATCGGATGATGTATTTGCTTATGGGAATCCAATCCAATCTAGTTTGTTTCATGCTTATTTTTATTGTAATTGAGAAAGTCATGAACTTCTTAAGTCATCTGATGGAGTTATGCTTAACATATTATAGAATCAAAACAATTTTCTATGGCATTTCATTTATATTTTAGAGTTACATCTATTAAAATGTTTGATAGTGGGTTTACTAATCAGGAATTGGAATTCTCATCAGGAATTGAATTCCACCTATGGAGGATTCTTGCGTTTATTTCACATCAAGGAATTGAAAAATAAGTGAGGCCCGTACAAAATTAGGAATTGAATTCCTGATTTTGAAGGAATTCAATTATTGGGTGGGAGGTGGTATTCTAATTCCTAGAGAACTAATCCATTAAGAATTCATCTTTTTTACCCATTATATCCTAATACTATTTTCAAAATCTAAATTTGTCATCTACTTTAACTCAATAATGAGGACATTTTAGTATTTAGCACCCCTCCTACCCCAATTCCATGTGGTTTAGTAAACAATTTCAATAGGAATATGGAGTCTAACTTCTCTCAATCCATATGGTTTAATAAACAACTTCAATAGAAATTCGAAATCTAATTCTTTTCAATCCAATTCCTCCTCAATTCAATTCCTCCTAATCTAATTACGGATCAGTAAACATGCCAATGTAATCTATCTATCTCCTTAAAATGTTGATGATTAAGAATGAGGAAAATGCTTTGTGATACAAAGAAGCAGAAAAACATGATAGTCTTTAGAACTTCCATTTTATGTAGGTTTTAAGAAATAAAAAAAATATATATATATATATATATATATATATATAAATTTGGACTCAGAACATAATAGTAAATTAGAACTTCCAGGGAAACTTCATGTTTGTTTATTTTTTTTTCAAAGGGAACTTCAACTTCCATTAGACTAAAATTAATTACACAAAGGATATTCTTTAATACACCATCCCAAAACCAATTTGACAAAATTTGGTGATATTCTTTAATATCTGCCAAACGGTTAGAAAATGGGACTAGCCGCAAGTCTGGTAGTTTGTGAAAGTCCCAAAGTTGGTCTTGAACAGGCCAGCCAACTTCAGCACACCATGTCTTGCTGTATTCTGTGTTTAAGAGGCTCTGCATGAGAGAGAGATAAGTGGTTAAGCTTTTCTTACAAAAATGGACGAGCTGTTTCAAGATTTGCTTTAAGGAATAGTGGTGGCAAAAGGGGGCACCCTTGTGTGCAGCTTAAGAAAACATTAGAAATTCTCATTTGGTTTTCATCTTTTACCTATGAGTGAGATTTCTTGGTGGCTCAGCTCCTTGTTCAGATTTTTTTCAATGAAGTTCGTATTTTTCATACATGTAGATGTCAATGCTGCCTAAAGCAGGTATGCTTATAAATTATAATATCTCTGCCATTACCTACTTGTAATTTGTAGTAGCTGTTTGTTATATCCTTTTCTGATTCGAGAAATATTACCTATAATCAAAGCAGTGTTCTGATTCAATTATATCCAGTATTTAACCAATACATAATAATAAATTACTTGGTGAAGTGCAGATGTAGAAAAAATTGATGATGAAGCAAATTAACCCATATATACTTAAAAAATGAGGTCATTAAAAGTTAAAGCACCTCCAACGGAGATGCACGACCTGACAATCCCAGCCCTCGACATTTTTAAAAGTACTAGGTAAAAGAAACCTCTTAACATAAGAATAAATAGTACTGGGTAAACAGACTCTTTTACCTCAAGCTAAGTTGTAGACTGCAATGAAGGGCATAAGAACACTCCCCATCCACAATTTTCCATCCTTTTCTTCCACTTCACTGACAGCTTTAACAACCTTACCCTGACTATCTTCCAATATCTGCAAAATCTTGCCCTCTGGGCTGTACTTCACAACGGCTGCATGGGGTTGGCCCCTAATGTGAATCTTTGCTGGAATTGGAAGCTTGAGTAGGAATTTCCTTATTTGTGGGAATAAAGCACAAAGATAAGTGTACATATTCCGGCGACTATTGACTGCTACCCAAAAGTCACCATTTTCATTAGTTCTGACGTTGTCAGGAAATCCAGGCAGCACGGCAAATACTTCTGAAGTTCCTGCTTTTTCACCTTTCAACCAATACTTGCGTAATCTACATCAATAATGAAGTGGGTTTTATCATTAAGTACCAACAATTGACATAGATATTTTTAGCTTAGGATAGCTGCAAAACAGTACACAGAATATTCTGAGGCATCTTATCTACAATTAATTATATCAGACCAATTTACTCTGGATCATTTTGTAATCATACAGAAAAAGCTTTTGTCATAATTTTCTGAGCCAGAAGAAATCCCAGTTCTTAATTCTTATTGCACTTCCATAAATGGAAAATAAGCGGGCTAAAGTACGGTGCTTTGCACTTAATTTCTTGTAAACACCTCCTGCAGCTTTTGAAGTGAAATTTATATAGATTCTCCAGGAACCAGTAGTTACCGGCTTCCTGAGACACTTACGTGAAGATGGCATACGAGATTTTACATGAAAGTAATCATTAATACATTGAGTTCTGCTTGATATGAAATATTGAGCACCTCTCAAATAGGAGTAAGTTGACATAGTATTAAAAGTCATAAGTTTGAACTTTTGTACCTGCCTATTTCCAATCATTTCTGTTATACTCATTTCAGGCTCAATCTAGTTAAGGTATGGTGTGGCCGTACATTATGACGACAGTGTTAGGTGCAGTCAAACTGTAATTGTTATACATTTTTGGGGCCAATTTCTTAACAGCTTAATAATTCGAGATCAATGGTATCCTAGCCTCAAAATTACACAAAACTGCAAAGTGGGTTCATAGGATCCAGGAGAAAGTTTTCATCCCCAAATTTGGTTCCCCGACAATCAAATATATTGCAGTGTGTCTAAGACAACATCCATCATATCATGGGGAAGAACAAGGGTCCATGACTCATCATGTATATCCTACCTACTCATGCATGGCCCAGACCTAAACGCAGGGTAGAATTGACACACAGTGATCATAACATGGTAAGTTGAATGTGTTCAAATGAAGATACAAACTCACCTGCCTATGGCTCCTTCGCAAAAAACAAAGAAGGAACCATCCTTGCTTAGAGACAAACCATTTGGGAATTGGAGATTCTTCTCAAGAACAGTGGTCTCCTTTGTGGTTGGGTTGTATTTTAGGACCCTCCCAGTATCCTCCGCAGAGAAAATTAACTGCATGAAGTTCCTGAATGAAATCACTCTGTCAGAATCAAGCAAAGTGCTTCTCTTATGTTAAAATTGTAAGTACAAAGGCAAAATGGAAAAAGATGGTATTTTGGAAGAGCAATGTGGCTAAAAAAAAAAAAAAAAAAAAAACAAATAGACTCCCACAATATGGTAAGAACAGGACTGAAGATTTGTCAGGGGTTGCTCAAACGAGAAGGGCCCTATGCACGACATTTCATCTACACTAATGACTCATTTAATTGATTCTTCTTTGGCATTGTACATTACTCAGGGTTTGAAAGTAATAAACTGATGATACGAAAAATGTAAGGAATCTTTTGGAAAACAAGATTCAGCAATAAGAAAACAATGGATGAAGGATTCATCAAGAGATTTGTAAATTCAAAAGAAAAAACCTTAAATAGGAAAAAAGAAATCCTCAGAAATTGCATTGGCAATGGTAACAACATATAGAGGTTCAGGTTGTTTGGATAAGATGCTGTACAAATTGACTTGACAGGGAACAACCAATTAATTCAAAAACGATGGGAAATGATTTAAAAGAAATGCACATATTGAGAATTCGCGCAGTAGTCATGATATTCATAGATTCTCAATTGATCCACAATGTCATTATTCCACAGATGTTATTTCTAGTGTGAAATATATTATAATATAATATTTATGGAGAGGGAGAAAGGGAGAGAGAAAGATGCATGGAAAAATATAATATTCATTTTGTATTCCATCACCTAAAGAAGCTTAAGACTCATAAATTAGGACATTCAACAATTCTTCAACTACTATCTTCTAAAATATCTAACCAGGGATGAATTAAGTAATTTGGCGGAGGCACACAGATGGAAATTAGACTTATTCTGTTTAGTTGGTATTCTGAGCATTTTAGGGAATTTATTGTTACTCTAATATGTTTATTTCCCTACCCTAGTAAGATTTCATTATCAAGCTACCTATAGGCCTTTTTTGTAAAGAGACTTGACTTTGCCTAAGCTTTCAATCTCTCATTGATCTCTCTCTTATTTCTTTACTCTATATCAGTATTATTTACTATCAATAATTTATTTGATCATAAGCATATCATTGACTCACAACTCACCGCAGCATCTGCTGCTAATGCCAGATTGACATAGAAAGCAGACGGTCAAAGTCAATCAAATTAGTTGCATGAGTTTAGTGTGAAATTCAAAACAAAGGAATTCCCACTCTATCCAAATATATGACTTACACAAAGTCCATAAGCACAGAAAAAACAAACAAGTCAGGTATATCAACAAATACAAAATGTGAACAGGACTAGTAAGAATATATACACAAACAATTGAACAATCTAATTTTCAGTGATGGGTCGTTGATGTCAAGTCAACATTCTATGAATGTAAAAAGTTGCAACAAACTAAGGGAGAACTTCATTAGGCATTATGCTTAAAGTTTAAATGGGATTGCAATGCCGTTCATCATAACAGGTGTTGCAATTCAACAAATTTATGGTGGACTTCCACAATTCTACGATGCCCTAGAGTAACTGGAAAATCCGCTACTACTGGTCAGTGAACTATAACAATAAATTAAGCAGACATCTTCAGAAATGGTGAACAACAGTTTACAGCCCAGTCACATCAATAAGAATGCCAATCTCAAACCACATGTTCTCAACATTCAAACGGAAAAGGCATAACCTACTGGCAGAAATGCTATTGCAGAGAGAATTTCAAGAAAAGCATAACCTACCTCCTCTGGTATGTGGTGCTACTATCTGTAAAATAAACATTCCCTTCTTCATCAATGTCCAGATCATTAGTAAATCTTAATGGCACCCCTTCTGCCTCAGTTGTTAGTGGAGTTGCCAAACCACCTTCTGGCCCCACCTTCAACAGCCCAAAATATGCATCTGCAATGTATAAATCACCAGTTTTCTTGTCAAAGCGAAGCCCCAAAGGTCTTCCACATATGTGCTCATTCTTCAAGTAACTCAGAGGTGATGGTTTTGGACTACATATATCTGACCTGTATCCGAAACAAGACATAAACAAAGAAATATATCATTTGAAACAGTAATATTAGAAAAGTAAATACCACAACACAACTGCATCAGATTTAGTTACTATTTCTTAAAATAGAAGATGAAAGAAGCAACTAAAATCCAATGAGGACATTAGTAAATGACTCCTCATCCCTACACTTATAAGTTCCTTTTCCATGATCAAACAACTTGTTTCAATAAGCGGTCTGGCTACAATAACGAATTTCTCATGTAAACGAATTCACCAAGAAGTATAAATGTCAGAAACTTAATAGACGGCATCCATGAAAGCAACTATATTTTGAAGCTTCAATTGAAACCGAGCTTAAAAATTGGTAGTCAGAAGAGCAGAGAAACATAATTTCCAAATGACCAATTATCATAATTTAGTTCTTGAGAACAATCAACAGAATTTTGCTCACATTAAACTAACAAAAAATTGAACAGAGCACTGAATCATGCAATTTTTCTTTATGCAATTTGCTTTTATTTTTTAGTAAAACCCACAATCAAAACCAAAAAACTGAGTTAAACCCCCCATCAAAAATGAAAAACTGAGCAGAACATTGTGAAACCTCACCTATGAGGTGAAGTATAGGCAAAATCAGTCCAAGACTGGCCGTTCCAGAGTAAGACTCTGCCATCGGCAACACCCGCGTAAGGTCCACGGCCAAGTGGGTCAAAGGCGACGCTCTCAGGGCCTTGCACTTGGTTCAGAAACTTAATCTCCGATTTCTGCAGACGGTTCTCGGGGTCTCTCTCTGTAGGAACCGAGGACCAAGAGGGCATGTCCACTTTATAGGCTTCGAAGTCCGGGAAGTCCACAATCGCACTGTGCTTAAAGGGGTCTAGCCTACAGTACAGAGCTAGCACAAGAAACAGAGCCGCCAGTACTGTGTTGGGTCTCATTGCCTAAGGGACTGAAAGTTGAGAATTGAGAGAAAAGATGTGAAGAAAGTATGGGTAGAATATTTTCAAGATATATTTCATTCTTTAAAAGAAGAGGTATTTATAATATAATGATGTAATCCTAATATGATCAAACTAGGAAAAAAGATAAAATTCTAATTACACAATATCTGTTCAAAAAGAAAGAAATATAGTCCTAATAGAAAAGAAAATAAATCTCCTAATTAAAATAGGATCTCGCTAATACTCAACTTGTCAAGTGAGTTGAGAAAAACTGTAGTAGACACAACTTTCGTAAGAATATTTGCCAGATAATACTCGGATGATATAAACGGAAAATAAATAATTTCTGCATCCAACTTCTCTTTAACAAAATGTCAATCAACCTCCATGTGCTTTGTACGATTATGTTGCACAAGGTTATGCACAATTGCAATTGCGACTTTATTATCACAATACAAATCAATGGGTTTCTGAAATCCAAACCCAAGATCTCTCAACAATCCTCGCAATCATAGTAACTCGCAAACACCTTGAGCCATCCCACGGTACTCGGCTTCGACACTAGACCTAGACACCACTTTTTACTTTTTACCTCAAAGTAACAAGATTACCACCAACGAATGTGAAATACCCAGATTTAAAATGTCTATTAGTGACTGAACCAGCCTAATTAGAATCCATATACCCTTCCACATCTGTATGACCATACTTGCAAAACATTAACCTACTGCCAAGAGTTACTTTCAGATATCTCAAAATGCGCATCACAGCACCCATATGATCTTCACTAGGAGAATGCATAAACTGACTCACTACACTCACTGCATATGCAATATCAGGACGTGTATGAGCTAAATAAATCAATTTCACAATAAGTCGTTGATAACGCTCTTTATCTGTAGGGACTTGATCAAGATACAATCCCAACTTATGATTCTATTCACTAGGGATATCAATTGGTTTACAATCCAATATTCCAATCTCTGCAAGTAAATCCAAAATATGTTTTCTTTGAGATAGAAAGATACCATGTTTAGATATGGCAACTTCAATCACAAGAAAGTACTTCAAATCACCCAATGACTTCATCTAAAATTCAAAAGCCAAATACTTCTGAAGATTTTGCATTTTTGCCTGATCATCTCTAGTCACAATCATATTATCAACATAAATAATTAAAGCTGTCAATTTACCTTTATGATGCTTTAGAAACAAAGTATGGTCTGATTTACTCTGTACATACCTAAATTTCTTCGTAGATGCTGCAAATCACCCAAACCACACTCTTGGAGACTGCTTCAATCCATATAAGAACTTCGGGAGCTTACACACAACACCTTCCTTAGAGGTTACAGGAATACCAGGAGGGAGATATATGTAAATCTCCTCCTTAAGGTCACCATGTAGAAAAGCATTTTGACATCGAACTGCAATAATGGCCAGTCGCTGTTAGCAGTCCGAGACAATAGTATACACACAGTACATTGAAGCAAAGGTCTCCAAATAATTCACTCCATAGGTCTGAGTATAACCCTTTGCTACAAATCTAGCCTTGTAACGGTCAATGGAACCATCAGCCTTATACTTTAAAGTAAACACCCATTTGCATCCAACATTCTTTTTTCCTCATGGTAAATAAACTAAATCCCATGTTTTATTCTTGTTCAAGGCATCCATTTCAATATTCATGGCATCCATCAATTTGTAGTTAGATAAAGCATCCTGCAGCTTAGTTGACACACATACACTAGATAATTGACACAAATATAATGCATATGACTTAGACAAACGATGAATTGATACATAATGGGTAATGGGATATTTAGACTTAGCACGTATATCAGGAGAATATTGTACTTTAAGTTTTCCATGAGTGGTTCGTCGAGGTGACTGATAATTTGACATAGATAGATCATCAGAAATTACCTCACTTGATTCACTATCATGAATAGATTGGGGCACTGGCAGGGCAGAGGGGGGTATTGCATCGAACACATCCATACAAGAATCATTGTCACTATTTTTAGATACAGGCGACTGTTTGCTTACTTCAATGCCAACGGTCATTTCAACACCGAGAGCACCTGCTTCATCTCCAAATATGGGCGACTAGTCGAGTTCCAAAGGGCGATTGGTCGTTTCTTCACACAGACTACATGTTTCATCTTCAGATATAGGCGACTGGTTACTTGCTTTAGTGCGACCGGTCGTTTCCTTCCCAAGGGCAGTATCTTCAAACACATCATTCTCCAATTCAAGTCCAAGATTCTAAAATCTAAGACTCTCCAATTCACTCCCCCTCTCCCCCTGAATTGGAGAGGAGTAAGAGACATAATAGGGCACTTATTCATGGAAAGTCACGTCAAAAGTAACATGTACCTTCTGGGTAGGTGGATGATAGCACTTATAACCCTTCTGAGTAGAAGAGTAACCAATAAAGACACATCGCAGAGCACAAAGATCAAGTTTACTCCGTTGATGAGAGTAGACATGAACATAGGCAACACCCCCAAAAACTTTAGGGGGCAACTTGGATACGGAGACAGGAGAAACATAGTCACCAAACACATCAAGCGGAGTCTTGAAATCAAGAACCCGGCTTGGAGTACAATTAATCAAATAGGCAGCAGACAGCACAGCATGCCCCTAAAGATGATGGGGAACAGACATACCCAATATGAGTGAGCGGGCAACTTCAAGAAATTGTCGATTCTTTCTTTCAAACACACCATTTTGTGAGGAGTAAAAGGGGTTCTCATTTGGTGAATAATATCTTGAGCACAGAAGAAGGATGCCAAAGTATTATTCACATAATCGCCTCCGTTATCAGTCCAGAATACTTTGACCCGAGCATAAAACTAAGTAGACACCATAGTACAAAACTTTGGAATGATGGAAGCAACATCATGTTTATTTTTCAACAAGAAAACCCAAGTTGATGGAAGCAACTCACGGCCTGGGGTTCCGGGCCGAGGGGATGTGCGTTAACACGCGGTTTCCTGCTTTTGGACGGGGTGCGTTTGTGCGCGGGCGTGCCAGCACGGTCTACCGTGCGTCGAGATGTTTGAAGTGGGCGATAGTGTTTAGATAGTGCGCCTGTCTGAACTCGTCTTCTAATCAAACAATTGTAGCCGAGAGAGGAACTAGTCTCGGCTGTAAGGTTCACGGCCTGAACTACAAGGCCGTTGAGTGGTGGTGTTTGGTGGGTTTTAGGGCGGTGCTCCGGCGCGCTACTCAATGAGCGGCGGTCGTATGATATATGGGGTGAGTGAGCGAAATAACAAGGGTGGTGCTCCGACGCCTTGAAAATCAAGGGTCGTTTGATATATTGATGAATGGATTTTCCTTACAAACTAACACTACTCCTAGAAAAGCAAGTAAAGATATTGAAAGTGCATTACAGGAAAATATAAGTTGCTCCGTGGGAGGCTTTTGTTTGGTGTTTGAACCCTTTGAAAGTAGTCCTGAGTCTTGTATTTATAGGTAGAGCTCCTGGAGGGGTAATCGAGGCTGAAAATCTGCATGGTGGAGCCTGATTATGCCAAGTGGGTAGTCTAATCGACATTTGGGATCGTGAAGTATGGTGGTGTGACTCCATGAATCCCGGTGAATCTCGGTCGCCGCCCTGATCGTGGGTTCTGCGCTTCTGGCCGTGGAGACGCATTTATTGCTCTGATAACCAATTACCTAATCTCTCCAGCTGCAAAGAGCTTTGTGAGAATGTTGGCGTCTAATCACTCTGATCTCTGTCACCAAATCCTGACTCCAATCACTTCCCACCTTCCCTCGCGCATTAAATGCTCATTCTTGGCCAGTGGGTTTGCTGTAATAAACAGAGACCTTGCTTCATTAAATGAAGCGTGGGACCCTGCTGTCACGTGATGATCTGACTTTAATGCCTTTGGCCGTGACCTTGTTCAATCTCGGCCTCGGCCTATAACCTTGGCCGAGATAACCATGCCTTGGTGATTTTTTCTTGTTTCTCTGGAAAGCCAAACACCCTGACAAAACGCTGCGTTTCAGCTTGAGGCCGAGAAGAGAAGTTCCCCCGGCCAATTCATGGCCGAGAAGAGAAGTTCCCCCGGCCAATTCATGGCCGAGAAGAGAAGTTCCCCCGGCCATACATAAAAATGCACTAAATCAAAAGGCTTTGCAGCTTTACTGTCACTCAAAAGAAACACAATGCGATGACTCTTGGCCAAAATAAATGTCTCACATTTAAAACTGGACTCATCAGAAGAGCGGAATAAAGATGAAAACAGACGTTTAAGGTAGCTAAATGACGGGTGTCCCGAGAGACGATGCCATAACCAAATTTGTTGTTTGTCTTTGACACTACAACTTTGAACAGTATTAACGACACGATCACGAACTAGTGTATAAGGCAATGTCAAATAATATACCCCCCATTTCCGTTTACTATGCCCAATCGTTTCGGGAGTCTTAAGATCATGAAAAGAGCAATGTTTATGACAGAAAGTAGAAGAAGCATTAAGTGTATTAAGTAATCGACTAACAGATAAAAAGTTACAATGGATATTGGGAACTAATAATACCCAAGATAAGGACAGATTAGGAGTGATAGAGATTGTGCCCTCACCAGTAATTGGAGATAGCAAGCCATTAGCATTAGTTATGTATGGGTCAAGGGTATTACTAGATAACTTATCAAAAAATTTAGCAATATAAGTCATATGATCAGAAACACTAGTGTCAATTATTCTAGTATTGGAGTTATCATCCATGATTACAGCAGAAACTCAACAGATCACGACAGAGTATACAACGTAACACAACAGAGACACAATTACAGTAGATGCATGATGATAGGAATAACACGAGCACAGTAGAGGCACGAACACTTCAACATAACACACAAACCTAGGAGGGCACACATGGCATAGGTAGAAAAAAAAAATATGGGGCTAGAACATGGGTGGGCACAACACATAGGTCGCCAGAAAATTTGGCTTTCATGCCAAGTCAATCAATATGGGTAGAATATCTGTACAAAAGAAAAAGAAATATAATCCTAATAAAAAAGGAAATAAATCTCCTAATCAAGCTAGAATCTCGCAAACAAAGAATAAAAAATGAGCAGTAGGTAGGTCACTTGGTCATTGACTCACCAGTCACCAAGTGAGATAGATAGGATGCGTTCACGGCAATGGCTTATCATTTTGGACTAAAATTACAATCATTTTTATAAAGAAATAACAATTCTTCCAAATTTTAGTTATTGTATGGTAACAATGGCTGTGGCTCTGATAGGAGGAGAGAAGTGGTCAAATCTAGACTTTGATTGAACCAAGGCTCGTATTGCCCAGAAGCTAAAGGACAAGCAGTGAAGAGAGATTGACAAATCAGTCCAGTTAAGTTAAGAAAGCTGCAAAGCAGACACAAAACAGAGCAAAAGGAAAAACCCAACAAAAGGCCCAAGTCTAATGGTTTGGCTGAGTTCCCTTTGTTAATACCACCAAATCATCCATATGGTCTCACATCCCAAATTTTCTTTTTGGAACAACTCTTCATGTAACAGTAGCCCATTATTTTTCTTTTTTGGAAGTAACTCTCCGAAATAATTTTCTTACCTATCTTCCTTTCTTTCACTTTCTTTACTCTCTGCATTCAAACCCAAAAGAAGAGGACAAACGATGGACTTTCACTTTCTTGACTTTCTGCATTCAAACCCAGAAGAAGAGGACAAAGGATGGACATATCATCATCTATGATGATTCTAAGGAAGAATAGTAACACTTTTGTATGTTTTTGCGCAATTTTTTTTTTTTTTTTTTCACTTTGGCTTTGAAAATTTTTGAGTTCACAACACAATTCATTTTTTTTTTTTTTTTTTTTGAATAGAAACAATTTGTATTCAAAAGAAAGGAAACAAAACACATACAAACGAGCCAAGCCAAAACAATCACAAGGCCTAGCTACCCAGAAAACAAAACAAGCAAAACAAAAGAACTCCCCTAGGAAACCACCGCCAGCAAATTGCGCATAATAATAGGGTAGGGTATATCCTTAAAAACGAGGGAAGTAGAAGCCCAAAGGGCAGCCCAAAACTTCACCCTATCCCATATCTCAACTACTCCCACTCCCTTATAATCCTCGAAAATTCTCCGGTTACGTTCCAGCCAAAGATTCCATATCACAGCCTGCATCAGACTTCCCCAGAGGATCTTAGCTTTCTTTCCCTTTCCCAACCCATTGAATTTAATGGAGAAAAGATCAAAGCAGCCTTTCGGAATTACCCACACCAAATTGACTTCCTTCAGTAAGGTCTCCCACAACTTAATGGAGAAAGGGCAATGGAGGAGAAGGTGGTCCACACTCTCCCCTGCCTTGTTGCAGAGAGCACACCAGTGAGGGCTAAGGCACAAATGAGGCCGGTGTTTTTGTAGTATATCGCCAGTATTAAGCTTTCCCAACACCGCTTGCCACACAAAAATCTTAACTTTCGGAGGGGTCTTGACCTTCCAAATTTGAATGTAAGGAGAGAAAGCCTCCCCTCCACCAGCATTCTGAATATGAGAATAGAAGGAATGACAAGAGAAAATACCCGAAGGGTCAAGTTTCCATCTTCTCTTATCCAATCTAGAAGTGACCAACCTCACCCCTTCCAACAAGTCCAGCAAACTAGTCGCCTCCCCAATTTCTAGTTCATTAAGATTCCTCCTAAAGCCAAAATCCCAGCTAGGAGGGAACCCATCTGAATCCATAAAAGAGGAGATACAGTGATTATGCTTACTGGATAGATTGAAAAGTCTCGGAAACGCCTCTTTCAAAACACCTCCTCGACTCCACTCATCCTCCCAGAATCTGACCCGAATACCACTACCTACTATGAAAACGCAGCCTTGAAGAAACAGGTTATAGCCACTAGAGATGTCTCTCCACGGGCTACGACTAGAACCGCGGATCGCAGGTTTAGCATCCCAACCATTTGCATCCAAACCATAAATACTTCTGATCACTTTATGCCATAGGGCGTTAGGTTCATTGGGAAAACGCCACAACCACTTTGCCCTCAAAGCCGCACTCCTATCCTTCAGCGAACCCACCCCCAAACCTCCATCTAATTTAGCTTTGCCCACCACCTCCCAACACACAGCGTGGTTATTTTTCCCATCCAAACCTTCCCACAAGAAGTCCCTCATCAGCTTCTCAATTCTATTGGCTACTCCAATGGGAATCCTAAAGAGGGACATGTAGTAGATTGGAATACTGCTCAATACTGCCTGAATCATAGTAAGTCTTCCCCCTTTGGATAAACAGGCTTTCTTCCATTTTTGTAATCTGTTCTCCACCTTATCTACAACGGGATCCCAGAACTTGATCGCCCTTGGGTTCCCCCCAAGAGGCAGACCAAGGTACGTCATAGGCCAAGCCCCCACTTCGCATCCCCAATCCCCTGCCAACTCATTCAACACCCCTTCCTCTATATTAATACCAACTAAGGAGCACTTCAGTTTATTGATTTTCATACCTGACGTGTAGCAGAACAGATCCAAAATCTGAAGTAGATTATTCCAATACTCAACATTGTCCTCTATGAAAAGGATGGTGTCGTCGGCGAACTGAAGGTGGGAGACCTCCACCATCTCATGACCCGAGGAAAAACCATGAAACTGATCAACAGCCTGAGCTTTCTCAATAATTCTGCTTAACACATCAATCACCATGGTGAAAAGGAAAGGGGAGAGCGGATCTCCTTGTCTCAATCCCCTGGTGGCTCTAAATTTACCTCTGGGTCTTCCGTTGATCATCACAGAGTAGTTAGCTGATTCTAGGCAACCCCGGATCCAACTTCTCCACCTAACCCCAAAGCCCTTTCTAATCATAACCTCATCTACAAATCTCCATTCCACATGATCATAGGCTTTCTCAAAGTCAATTTTGAACACCAATCCCGACTTGTTTAGCTTCCGTCTTTCCTCCACCACCTCAATGGCAATCAGGGCAGCATCCAAAATCTGCCGATCTCTCACGAAGGCTCCCTGAGAGCTAGAAATAGTGCTGCCCAACACTTCCCGCAGTCTAGAAGCCAAAACTTTCGACACTATCTTGTACAAACTTGTCACCAGACTGATAGGCCGGAAATCTCTAACTTTAATAGAATCCTTCTTTTTGGGAATGAGGCAAATAAATGTCTCATTCGTGATTGCATTGACTATACCACTGTTGAAGAAATCCGCCATGACTTTCATAAGGTCCTGTCTTATAATCTCCCAGCAAGACTGGAACAAAAGCATGGAGAAACCGTCAGGACCTGGCGATTTATCTACCCCACAATCAAAAACAGCCTTCTTAACTTCCTCCTCTTCAAAGGGCCTTTCCAGCCAAACAGCCTCGTCGGCGCTAATCGCACTCCAATTCAACCCTTCCAAACAGCACCCCGCCTCATCGTTGCTAGTGTAGAGATTTTTGAAGAAACTGATTATCTCCAGCTCGATCTCCTTTTCACTGACAACCACGCCGGAGCCATCTACCTCCAGCTTCTCAATAAAGTTCCTTTTCCTTCTACCGCTGGCCAAACAGTGAAAAAATTTAGTGTTGCTGTCCCCATCTCTAGCCCACTGGATTTTCCCTCTTTGTCTCCACTTCACCTCTTCTTTGTGAACTAAATCACTCACCCTTAGGTATAACTCTTCCCTTTCTTTTCTCAGGTTAAAATCTAGACCACCCTGCCCTTCCAACAAATCAAGAACAGCAATTCTAGCCTCTGCCTCTTTTTTTGCAGAAGCCACATCCCCAAAAACTTCTTTATTCCAAACTTTTAATTTCTGTTTTAGAGTCTTCAACCTTGTGGAGAATTTGTAGCCCTCCCAACCATCAATCCGCTCTTCCCCCCACCATTGCTTGAAGAACTTCTTAAAATCCGGGTGGTTCAGCCACATGTTTTCGAAACGGAAAGGGCCGGGGCCCCACTTCAATTTAGAGGTATCCAATTGAATGGGGCAATGATCAGAAATGACTCTAGCCAACGCCGTATGTTTAACATGAGGGAAAGAGTCTTCCCAAGCTTCAGAAAACAAAAATCTATCCAGTCTCCTGCACACTGCATTTTCTCTAAAATTGGACCATGTGAATGAGGCGTTTAGGAGACAAGGGTCTCGCAGATTAGTGTCGTCAATAAAATCGTTGAAAGTCTTCATGCTACTTGTTATTCTTCCTCCATTAGATTTCTCAGAGACAAACCTAACCACATTAAAATCCCCCCCGACACACCACTTATTTCCACACAAGCCGTACAGCCCTGCTAATTCCTCCCAAAATCTTCTCCTATCCCTAGGACGACAGGGACCGTAAATACCTGAAAGCCACCAATCCACTCCAGATCCATCCAGAACTCTAATTGAAGCAGAAAATTCCCCAATCTCAAAATCAGAGATGGAGATGGTTTGAGAGTTCCACATCACTACTATCCCACCGGACCTACCCCTAGAGGGGGTATACACCCACTCTTTGAATCTAGACCCCCATACTCCAGCTGCAAGCCTTCTATCAAAAACTTCTTTTTTTGTCTCCTGTAAGATAACAATATCTGGGTTTGCACGTAACAGCTGCTCCTTTACCACAGCCCTCTTCCTCTTGCTCCCAAGGCCTCTTACATTCCAAGAGATGATCTTCATTGATCCACCATAGCCTCCCTCTTAAGCGAATCAAGTTGCTTACTATCCAACTCCAATTCGACCCTAGTCGAAACCCGTCTTCCTTTCCTACAAGGTTCAGGTTTGGAGAGACACCCAACTGCCAACTGCTTCCTGATAGGAGCCATCGTGAGATTTAACTTAGCCAAAATTCGGGAATGTTTCTCCTCACTTGGATTGCGAAGATTGCCGGTACCCAACCTCTTTTTCCTGCTGTAACTCAGAAACTCTGAATCTTTTGTCAACTTTCCAAAACTCCCCCCGCCACCATCACCTTCAGTGTCGTACTGGTTCGCTGGCCCAACACCGCCTCCAAGGTTCTTATTGTTACCAGCTTCCTGCTCCGTAATCTTCATCTTCTCGTTACCTAAAAGAAAGTGCACTGACCCGCTTCCTTTGTTAACGTCAACCCCCTCGAAGCCCGGCATTTTTTCAATGTCGCCGTTGTTGGTTCCTCCCAAATTCTGAGAACCCAGCCCCCCTTGGATTCACTATTCCTTTTATTTTTGGGTCGGGATGTTACAATACTAATCAAGCATGGGTGTTTAACTTATTCTAATTCCTACTTCTCCTGTGTTTATTAACACATAATTGAAGTGAGTTCAAATTCTCACTTTCCTTGCATTAAAATCCATAATCAAATACACTCAAAATAAAAAATTATGTGCTTTCCACGTTAAAAATATGTAATCAATTACACTCAAAATCATGCATGGATCCATTAGGGGAAGTATGGGATCAACTAGGGGAGTAGTTGATCCAATTCCAATTCCTTGATCCACTAGGGGAAGTATGGTAAATCACTTCCCATGTCATTTCCCAAGGGATGAGAAATGGAGATGCCTTTTCCATGTTTCGTAATCCTGGGTTAATAATATAAAAAATACCATTTTATTTCCTTTCACATGTTTGGTTTTTGTAGGAATGTAAAACAAAGTTTGTTTAATTTGTCAATTATACCCATATAAAATCAAATAAAAAAAGAATGCATTTAATGTTATATTGTAATTCTAAATTGTTAATAAGGATAATATGGTCATGAAAAATATGTATTTAATGTTGGCTCATTTTTCCAAACTTTCCCATGAGGAGGAAAATAAAACCCAAGGGGGGAGGAAGGCTTCACTTTCCCCCTACTTTCCCATGCCTGGACTTATCAAACATAGAAAAGCAATTGATTTCCCATACCCAAGCCTCTTTTCCCATAAACCAAACGGGACCTAAGGGAGGAAGTGATAAAACTCACTTCTAACTATGCTCCCTATATATCCAGCTCCTAAAATAAGGAGACCTCTAAGAGCTCCTAAATCTGAGGAGAGAGAATGGACTCTTAGTTGATCCAATTCCAATTCCTTAATCCACAATTGACTCCTTAACTCAAAAGATTGTATTTCTCTCCATAACTTATAGGCTTCACCCGAACTATCATTAGGATTATCATCAACAATCATTTGAAGCACATTCACCATAGATGAGAACATAGAAATGATACTAATCAACGTACCATAATGTGAGTTCCATCTTGTATCGCTGACACGTTTGAGACTAGTTTCTTGATTTAAGCTTCACCCGGTTATAAGATAATTATTTTCAAAAGCTTTCACTAGCTCTTCTTGGTATTGTGCTCTAAGTGCATCACAACGCTTACAAGATGCTCCAACAACATTAACCAAACTATTAGCCGTTGTGAAAAAAGAGTTGGCATCAATATTTTTCTTTGCTACCACAACAAGAGCTAGTTGAAGTTGATGAGCAGCAATGAACATAAAATGCACAAGGTTGTTCTCTCAAAATCCTTGTCTTAAGGCCATTGAACTCACCTCTCATATTACTAGCTCTATCATAACCTTGTCCTCGTAGCTTGGAAAAGCTCAAATTCGCGGAAGAAAAGAATTTATCAATGGCTTCCTTCAGTGCGCTTGAAGTAGTGTTGGTTAAATGTTGAACCCCCACAAACCTTTCAATTATTTGTCATTTGTCATTTACATAACGCAACACCATCGCCACACCATCGCCATTTGCTCTTTTATTCAAACATCACGTGCTTCATCCACCATTATTGAAAAATATCTATCTTTTACATCACTCAAGATAAGACCAATGGTTTCTTTAGCATAAGAATTGACAAGATCTTTTTGAATTGAAGGAGCTATTAACTTTAAATTTCCCGAAGCATTTTCCAACACAACAGCCTTCACTTTTTCATCATGATCCGCAAGAAATTGCAAGAGCTCTAAATAATTCCCCTTATTACTTGATTGCGTACTTTCATCATGACCACGAAAGAAAGACCTTGTCGCAACAAATATCTAGTGCACTTGAGTGATGCATTCAAGCAAGTGCGATAAGCCGTGCGAGCTTGATTTGTTTGCTTGATCACAATTGTTTCAATGTGTGTAGTTTGATGCATCAAATTGTAAGCAACTTCTCTAGCTTGGTTGTGAACACTACCAAGCGGTCCAACATGAAGGTTAAATCTTTCTTTCGCCTTCTTCCAATTATTAAAGCCAACCCCAGTGAATGCATCACCACCCACTTGATCAAAATTAGATTTGAAGAGATAACAATGAAGACAAAACGTTGCATCTTTAGCAATACTATATTCCAACCAAACATGCTCATCAAACCATTGAGCAATGAAGCGTCTATTAATTCCTGATTGATTAGTTTGTGGGAATTTATAACTTCTAGGTTGACAAGGTCCCTTTTGTAGATATGCTCTTCGAATCTCATCCCGAATATTAGGACTACAATCAGCCATTCGAGTTCTTAGTCCAGGGTCTGCCTGAAGATTAGCTAATATCTCATCTACTTCAATTGGTCTTGCATTTGAACTACCCGGATTAGACGGAGAAGAACTATCTGTAGAAAATTTTATTTTATAGAATCGTTCCATAAATCTACAAATCAATTAATTCAATCAATCATTAATTTTTATCCAAATTATCATATGAATATGAAAATGTCAATAACCCACTCTCAATATTCAGTATACACTCTAAACCCATATCAATCAATATTCAATATACCAAATTATCATATCAAATATCAATCAATATTCAATATACTCAATCAAGCATATACTCAATCAATCTATTATCCATCAATATTACCCCCTAAACCGATATCAATCAATATTCAATATCTACCAAATTATCATATCAAATATCAATCATTATTCAATATACTCAATCAATTCATATTATAAATCAAGCATAAACTCAGTTAATCTACATTATCCATCAATATGATTCATATCCATAAATTTCATTACCAAAAAAAAATATACCAATATCAACAATATATATTATCACTATAAATTTATTAATATAAATTTTGCCCTGCTTACCTGTAGTTGAAAAAAAGGGCGGCGGACGGCGGCACAAGGTGGTGGTGATCGGCACTGGGCCACCGGCGAAGAGTTGATGGAGGTTGATGGAGGTTGGGAGGTTGGGAGGTTAGGGTTTGAGAGGGTTGGAGCTGTGAAATTGGGACTAAAAGGTTTGGAGAGGCGCTGTGCAGAGTTGGGCGTAAGTGATGCTGTTCGTTTTTTTTTTAATTTAAAAAACTGGCCCAAAACGACGTCGTTTTGAGGCCAAGTCAATTAAAAAAAAATTGACTGAGCCTTGGACCAAACGACATCGTTTGGCAAGGCTTGTTTTTTTAAAAAAAAAAACAAAAAAAAACAGAGAGCAACATGCAGTGTAGCAGAGGAAAATTTCGCCTGGGACTTTCGTTGAGCACTTGGTGTGCATACAAGGGGGCTTTCATGGAGTCCCTTGCTAACTTGTCCCAACGTCCATCTACCCCTGCCTGCAAAGATGCGACACTGATCCTAGGCATCTCATTTGCTGCGGCTATCACTGGTCCAAGAGGCACAAGACAAGACGGAAGGCCGGTTTTACAAGAAAAACTAGCTTATTCAGTGTATTTAATCTGCAACTGGTTCTCCTTCATGGTGTCAGCTCTCGCGATTTACAATGACATATTGGAGAGAAAAGTTGTTTGAATCAAAATAGCAGCACAACTGATTCAGTGGTCCGTTTACTCATTGATTATCGCATTTGTTGCGGCAGCGATGGCAACAGTGGCCAAAGACAACAGCATAACGAACTTTCAGTTTGGCCTCGTCTTGGCGACTGGTTCTACTATATGTCTTTTCTGCTTTTTTTTTTTTTTTTCTCTGGGTGTTATCCAAGAACCAGTAAAGAAACTAAGATCTGCCTCCGGGATTGTGTAATTTAATATATTATTTATATACTCCTACTTCAGTTCAGTAAACTGAGTTCTGTTAGTCTTGTATTGTATTTCTAATTCTGTATTATTTTGTAAAATTAAAGCCTAGATTGAACAACCTCCCTTCTTGTTCTTGTGATACTCAAACTGGTTTGAGTTGGGCTAGTTGGCCGGGACAATGAGTCCTCCACTTTACACCCTAGTTCAATGACAAGACCCTCCCCGAATTCCTCGGAACTCGGGACGAATCCTGTGGAATTTCCGACATCTTACCAACGCTGGGCCCACTTACTAAAGAACGAGACTTCTGCCGAAATTTCGACAGAGTTTCCCTTGAAAGTTGGACTTTTTCCAAAATTTTCAACCTGTTAAACAAACACAGTTTATCCACAACTGGCAGCATGCATCAGACGAATCATACAGTGTACATATAGGCCTTCGACCTTCAAATAATTCGAAGCAGAACTACCAGCATTGCTCACTGTAATCTACTTAATATAACTTCCCGATTTCCTTCATGCCATATTTAGCAACCAACCACAATCACACGTAGATTAAGGACTCGGTCTAAATCGTACAACGATCCAAAAGGAGGTTCAAAAACTATCTTGACCACAACCACATTTTAACAACACTCATTTAGCCGAAAGGGAAACCGACTAATGAATCATTCAAGCCTTGTTTTCAAACGAGTTTAATGACCATCGCCAAAGTCGACACCAAATTCATCCAAAGACCAAAATAACTTTAGTTCTCGACTGCACCTAGGTAAGACCCCAGGCTACCTACGTACCACTTTGCGAGGGATCAAGTCACACGTAGTTCTTTCTATGAAAATCTCGGTTCAAATAACATATATTCAACTTCAGCAATACTAATAAGTAGATTCTAGAATTATCCCTTCCCTTTACTTTAAATTACATTATACCCATCATAATTGTTTTTAAGCATTAAACTTTCCCCGACATAGTATAAAAGCCCCTTTTTCCTCTCCCTGTTACTTTACTACCCGTCGGAAAGTCCAATGCCATGCGTAGTAAAGTAACAGTAACCCAAGTATACGGAACCGCTATCACACGCCGGATAATCCAACGCCACGCTTGATATTCTCACTTTCCCGAGAATATATGAAATCAACCAAGTCAAACCCTTTTTCTTAAATCCTGAATTCCCAAAGAAAAACTCTCAATGACATATGTAAATATAGTATATAATAATTATATTTATAAATTTATATATATGATAGTGTCACACTAACTTGAGTACCGGGGAAACAATCCAACAAGGGGATTGTTTGGCTAGCTCGTAGGATTTCAAGTTTCTATCCTGCCTCTAGGGATGAGCGGTCCAACCGAGGGACTAAACTCTACAGCTTGCATGCCGGATTTCAATTATGCAAGTGATTTAGAAAGCTAAAGACATAGTTACCAAACAATAAATATATTAGAGTGCTGCCCTTTTTCTCTTTATTACATGAGGTTTTGAAGGTATGATGTCTACAGGGAGTGTATCCAATTCTAACTTTTAAATAATTTTTTTTAAGTGAGTGACTTTTATAGAGTTGACAAATTCTTAATGACTTTTACAAACTTTATAAAGTTAAGTGACATACTTTTATCATAGAGTTTTATAGAGTTTTATATACTTATTTTATAAATGGTATTTATCTTTTAATATGTATCATAGAGTAGTATAACAAAAAATGAAATTGCTTATGATATTTATGTTTTGTATATGGTTACTTAACTAGTCAGCATACATGGAGCAAAAAATGTAGCCAAAAAAAATTGGATACAATTGGTAAAAGCAAAGAATATTTTTCCTTAATATTAGAAAATTATAAAAATTATAAAGTACAATTATAAAAATGACAAAGTACAATTGAAAATGTTCCAACAATTCAAAATGAAGATAAAACTTAGCCTAATGAGTGGGAATGTATTCATTTTCTCGTTGACAGCCACAATGTTTTCTTTGATACTCATGATGCTGTTATGGCCAAATATTCACTTTTAGTTTTGCTATTTCGACACAAATGGGTTTTCAGTTTTATTTTCATTTTTTAATGGTACGTAAAACATGTAGTAGAAAAAAATAAATCAAATGCCAAATGGTGTTTACATCAAATGTTGTTCCACCTTGAAATTTCAAACAACGTGGGATAGGAGGTTCTCTAGTCTAGTCTCCATATATAACGTGACAAGTTTAAGCACATAAAAGTTCCACTACATAAAATAAAAAAAATAAAAAAAAGGTAATAGTCACCATTATTTTAGTCACCAAAAAAAGGCATTTTTGGTTGTTGGCACTAAAAACTGAACAGTTTGGAGATAGGTGCAACTTACAAGTGTTGTGGACGATCTAGGGATCGATTGAGTGTTCGATGCAGGTTCTTCCCGTCCTGGGATGCCGATCCTGAATCGAAGGAAGTCGAGGCTCGTGAGGTCTATGGCACCGGTGTGGAACCAGCCTAAGACCCTCCGATGTCGAAGTAAGTTTGTTTCAAAGAGCTTTTGTTGCTGACAATGTATTTAGCATAAAAGTCAAGCTGAAAAGTGTTACCCCTCGTATTGTAGTGAAGGGGCTTATTTATAGAGGGCATTTGGTATGCCCTTAGTACTTAATTTTGATGTGGGACTCGTGGGAGGGCCCTGCAAGGTTGACACAAGTCTTTGAATATTTTGGGCAGGGCCTTTGAGGTTTGTTCCGCAGAATCGGTAAGAGATACCGATTGTAGACGTCGGTAGCCGATACTGATTGCTCGTTGCCTTGAGCAATTGGGGAGTTTTACCAATCCACGTGTCAAAGTGTGAGTGGAGGGTCACATATGGTACAAACAGTAGTCCCCCAAGTTACCGATTGAGAAGCGACTTCTTGGTTGGGGACTTGAATATATCTTCGGCATTCTGATCCAGATACGATGGTCTTGTTCCTGCCTTAGTGGCAAGTCGATGGTGGTCATGCAGTCCCCCAAGTGCCCGAGCAAGTGAGCTTGAAAAAGCGACGGCAGGAGATGTCGAATGTTCCGAGAGCTAGTGTAGGCCTAGTTTTGGGAACGTGTACCGTTCGGCACGAGAGGTGAGTGAAAATCTCGTCAATGTGCCCCTGCCGTTCAGCACGAGAGGTGAGTGGAAACTCAACAATGCGCACCTGCCGTTCGGCACGAGAGGTGAGTGAAAACTCATCAATGTGCCCCTGTCGTTCGGCACTAGAGGTGAGTGAAAACTCATCAATGTATGCCTGCCGTTCGCTGGTGGAGTTGTGCTTGAAAAGAGGGCGATAGCTGCAGCATATGAGAAGTTGAAACGTTTCGGGTGTTGACGGTTCGATTTTCCTATGCACGCGTGCCACGTGTCGGCAGGGCTGCGAAGAGTCGCGTCGTTTCGTATCCTGATGCGTCGCTTCGTTTCCCGATGCTATGTTCGTCTTATAAATGTGAGGAAGATGCGACAATTGGAATACTTGGAAGTTTTTTTAGAGCAATTAGAGCTTGTGAGAGGCGATTTCCGGTGACTGTGCGAAGGCGGTGTAGGCGATTTCCGGCGAAGTTTATCAGGGCAGAGGCGATTTCCAACAAAGAGGAACCACTGTGCGAACAAGGTATGCTGCCGTGTTTTTGATTTTTAGTGAATCAAATTGTTGAATGTGTTGAATTTTTTGTATGAGCAAGCATGAACAAGCATGAATGTAGATGAGCAACAGTGTTTAGGACTTTGGAATGGGAGTTGAATTCTAGCATGGCATTTAGTTTCCCTTCGTTTGTGTTTGTAGATGTCAGATACCAAATCCGAGAGTAGGCGTAGTCCGAGGGCATTCGAGGATGAATCGTCCTCGGCGAGGTCTACCGAGTAGAGTGGGAGTGCCAAGTCTGGGAGCTCTTCAAGTGCTGAGATACTTGAAGGGGCAGGGGTGCGCACCGAGGCTGGTGGCACTTCTCGTATATTACCTCGAGGCAGTGAGCCCTCAACATCAGATCGTGGAGCCGACGCAGGCGATGTGTCAATTGCTGAGCCAGGAGAGGGGGTACTGAGCGTTGTCACGAGCAGGCAACGGATCCCAATGGCGAAGCCGAAGGATCTGGTGTTTGGAGTAGATCACATAGAGCCGAACGTTCTGACCGAGGCTGAGCTGGCCAAGATTCGGGCCGAGTATCATATCCCAGATTCGGCAGTGATGCAAATCCCAGCGCTGCTAGAGTCTTTGAGCAACCCGAAGAAAGGAGTGGTCTTCTTCACTGATACCTTCAAACATGGGCTTCGGCTCTCGTTGAAGCATTCGGTGCAGAAGATCCTTGCTCATATTGGGTATGCATCGGGGCAGTTTAATCCGAACTTTTGGATTACACTACTCGGGACAGTTACGGCTTTCGGCATAGCTGGTGAAGGTGAGCCGAGCTACGAACAGTTCACTAATTTGTACAGTGTGACGAGGGCCAAGAGTGCGAGCCAAGGGAGGTGGCTCCAGTCGAATTGTTTGGCCGCCGGTCAGAGGGGTCACTTTGTAGTTGGGGTGTCGAGCTCTCAAAAGACCTGGCGTCGGGTACTGGTGTCCGAAGCGTGGGAATCGGCACCAGGGGTCATAGTTGAGAGGCAGATTCCCATGACCTTTCAGACTGTCGGTAGGCAATGGATTGTTGTTTGGTAGTATGTGGTTTGTTTGATATTGGATGACTTGACTGCCGAAGCTAACTTGTGTTGTCTTTTGTTTCAGTGTCTTTGAAACGGTCGGCTGTGCCGATTAGAGAAGCAGAAGAGAACAAGCGTGTCCGAAGGAAGATTGCTGAAGAAGACCACTTCTTTAAAACTCTGCCGGGCTTTCGGAATCTGTACAACGCGGGCCTGATTAGCAAGGCAGAGCATTCTCGAAGAGAGAAAGAGGAGGAAGAGGAGGAAGAGAGAAGACAAAGTAAGTAATGTCGTTCGGCAGCATGCATGTTTTGTTTCTTTCAGGATGCCGTTGCTTATCTAAGTTTGTGGGTTGTATTGCAGTGGCAGGAGGGAGGCCAATGAGCGATGTGACGAGGAGGCGGCTGGAGACTCGTGCTCCTGCGCAGATGAAGAAGAAGAAGGGCGAATCTTCTGGCAAGAAGGCGAAGGCTCCTCGTTCGTCAGAAGGGGCTTCGGGAGATGTGGTCACCGTAGCTGACCGTAGAAGGGAGAAGAGGGCAGCAGAGGCCGATGCTGTTCGAGAGGTCCACCTGCAGGTCACAGGGAAGAGGACGATCGAGGGGGCCGTTGATGTGACGCCGTTGCCGAAAAGGCCGAGGGGACCGAACGAGGGAACATCTGTTCTGATTCCCAACGACGAGGGAGAAGGGGAGGAGGGACCGGTGAACATTGCATGCCCTCGAAAGGCGATGCCATTCATCAATTGCATGAATGATGGTGCACAGATGGAGCTCTTGGAGCTAGAGCAGCTGTCAGTGAAAACGGTACGCGAGCAGACCGGACGAGTTTTCCGGCTGCAGGCTGCGGTAAGTGTCCTATGTTTGTATTTCAAGTGTTGGCGTGGTCGGCGCATATTTAAACGGTTGGTATGTTGTAGGCTAACATGGAGATGTGGCTGTGCGTAAAGCGAGTCGTGAATGCTGCCGAACGGTACTAGAAAAAGTTCGAGGAGGGCCGATCGAAAATTGCCGAAGTCCGAGGAAAACGCTGCGAAGATAGCTGAGCTCGCATCGAAGCTTGCAGCGACCAAGCTAGAGGTGGTGGCAGCTCATGAAGCCAAGGTGGCTGTGGAGGTGGCAATGGACGCGGCCGAACGGTCTCGTGCCAAGGAGTTGGAAGAGGCCAAAGCGAAGGCCATGGCTGACTAGCGAAGGCCGTGGCTGACTACCGAAGGACGGAGGAATTCACGCTGCTGGTGGACAAGGAGGTCATGGAACAATGTGATGATCTTGTCTACCGTTTCAAGCGGTACAACGCCGACAAAAGGCTGAACCTGAATTTCCTCCGGGATCCGCCACCGTTGCCAGAGGGTGTCACCGAAGAGATGGTGGAGGCTTATAAGGGAGAGGATGCCGAAGCCGAAGGCGACGATGAGACCGACTCCAGTACTGAAGAGGAGAGTGGCCATCCCGTTCCGACTTCAGCCAGCGTTCCTGCCGCTGCTGCAAGTGTGCCTGTGGCCGAAGCTTCAACCAGTGCCGAGCCGGCGGCTGCTGATGCTGAGCCTCCCATTTCTTAGTTTTGTTTAAGTTGATAATAATTTTGGGATCTGTATAAATATTTGGAACATGCCGAATGGCAATTTTGCTAAGACCGATAGCCCATTTGCGTCGTTTCTATCCAAGTTTATTTTCATTCGGTTTTATGTTTAAGTTTCATATTTGAATACAAGTATGCATGTCATAGGTAGTATATCTTGGATATAGTACTGCTGTTATGGCGTTACTGAAGGTATAGAATAAGAAAATAAACAAATGCCGAATGTACTTTTATAGTGAGAGCAACAATGATAAGTGTACATAGTGTGTTGGCCGTAGGCTTAGTCATTTGTAGTAATACTTCAAGTGTTCCACGTTCCAAGGGTGACCGAGGGTCTGTCCATCGGCACCTCATAATCGGTAAGTCCCGGGTCGGCAGACGGTGACGACCTCATAAGGACCTTCCCATGAAGGGCCAAGGGTGCCTTCTTTGGAGTCCTTGGTGGTAAGAGAAACTTTGCGTAAGACCTAGTCCCCCACTTTGA
>BPUM01001095.1:0-122436 GCA_020521455.1 Prunus kanzakura | reverse complement strand
TGGGTTTTTAATATTGTAACTATAATTGGGTGGACAATTCCAGTCAAAGCATTCAGCATTCTCCCTTTCAGCCATCACCAGTTGAAACTTCTCAAATTGAAAGCACTGAGCCTTTGTGGTTTAGCGTTAAACCTCCTTCTTCCTCTCTGAAAAACCTTAGAAATTCAGCAGTCCTTTCATTGAAGAATTGAAGCTCTCATCGCACCATTCTACACAGCCACGATGGCAGATGACATGGGTTGCCATGTCATGTACCACATGTGTAGGTATCCAGAAATTGATAAACAAGTTGGTGCTCGTAGTGTTATTGTAGTATAATATTCCCAATTTTTTGTTTGGACGAATTAATATACTTCTTCAGCCTTTTGAAGGAAGAGGTATAATATTCCACTTTAGGACGAGGAGGAATATCATCCTTAGCTTAATCACCAAATTAATTTCGAACAAAAAAAAAATCACCAAATTAATAAATGTGATTTGGCCATTGACATTCCTAATTAAGACAATTGGGTCAAAACGTGCATATTGTGTGCTTCGTAAGCTACTGTGGATTGGTGTCTCCATCAACCATCATCGACCAATTTGGATCAAGTAATTTGCCAAGTGGCAAAGCACATAGAATAATTTGTGCACATGCAGTCTATACTATAATATGATAACCGCCCACGAGAAATAGTTTTTGTTACTACTGTTTTAATATATAGAAAGTACCAACTACCCTACAAACGTGCAAAGCATGTCTTAGACTGTCATTAGGAAAGAAAAAACATTACATTTCACAAAACAGGGGACAAGTTATCTACTGGATAAGCTAGACCAAAAATGCTGTACACTCCGTGTGTAATTGGGGTGAAAAACGCCTTTAATATTTCGGCCCTTGTTCGGCACTTAGACTCCTCCTAAGTCAGCCTTCTTTTCACCTCTAAACCTGCGAGGCTTTAGAGTACACGCAGCGGAACAAGTGACACCAACTCTCTCACAAGTAAGACTTGCCTCACGTAGGAAAACTCTCACACACACATATACGGGAAAGTTCCCAACCTTCTATTCACGAATAGCAAAAGATTACAAGCTCTCACTCTTGGTTGGATTACCACATCACTTGGTTCTCAACCACACCTTCACAAGGTATTTATAAGCCTACACTATGTAGATGACACCCCCATCTACTTAGGAAACTTTGCCAACCTTTAGATTAGCCACCTAGACACGTTTTTCTCTCCTAAAAACCTGTCTAGCCCTCATCAGCCGCCACCTTGCAGCCCACTATCTTCATGGGCAGATTTTTCTCCTTAAAAATCTCCCCACACCTTGGAACATGCTGCCACTACCAAGTAACCGCCCACTAATGCTCCAAGATCAGCCCACAATCCGAATTTCAAGCATGTAGCAACTCCTAGCCACGTCCAACCACTCAAGGACTGCTCAAAACCGTTTTGCCCACGTCCTAGACCCACTTCAGCATGATTTTAGCAAAACTGCCACGTCCAGCACAAACTGCCTGCGTGCGTTGCGCATTCTGCGCGCACGCTGCATGCACGTTGCGCACCAGCCAGAACTGCCTTTCGCTCCAGACTTGCGCCACACTCTGTCGGCACCCTTTGCGCATCCTGCTAGCACCCTGTGCGCATATCCTGTCGGCGTCTGTTGCACAGCCTGCCTACATGCCGAGCGCATTGCCTGTCGACAGCACCAATGTCAAGCTCTCGGCAACGCCAATGCCAATGTCACCAAGTCTGTCATGCTGCCATGTCTTGGCTGCCAACTCTTAGCCCAAAACACTTGTCCTTCGACGTCGTCTTGCTTCACGAGTGCACCTCCCATGCACCTTTGGCTTGCCTTGGCATGGTGCAAAACATCAAAACCATGCCATGGCCTATGCCAACTTGTAAGGGTCTTACACCGTGCCTGTATGTAGGAATGTGTTTGTTTTTGTAGAAAAACAAAAGGCTATATACAATGGTAAACCCTCCTCTGGAAACGACACACAAAGAAGCCTTGCAAATGAAAAGCTCTCGACGAGAAGGCACGTTGAGTCAAACAATATGGGTAGAATATTTTCAGGTTGTATTTCATTCTCCGAAAGGAGGTATTTATAATACAAGGTTACAAACCCTAGCAGGGTTCTACTAGGAAATAAGATAAAGTCCTAATTATATAAAATCTATACAAAAGGGAAATAAATAGAATCCTAATATACTTGGAAGTAAATCTCCTAATTACACTAGGATCTCGCTAACACTCCCCCTCAAGTTGGAGCAAAGATGTCGTGCATGCCCAACTTGTCAAGCGAGTTGAGGAAGATACTGGAAGAAACAGCTTTTATAAGGACATCGGCTAATTGATACTCAGAACTGATGAACGGGAAGGAAACAATCTTCGCATCCAACTTCTCTTTAATGAAATTTTGATCAACCTCCACATGCTTTGTACGATCATGTTGCACCGGGTGATGGGCAATTGCAATTGCAGCCTTATTGTCACAATATAAATTCATAGGTTTCTGTGGCCCAAAACCAAGATCTCTCAAAAATCTCCTCAACCATAGTAACTCATATACGCCTTGAGCCATCCCACGATACTCGGCTTCAGCACTAGATCGAGACACCACCTTTTGTTTTTTACTTCTCCAAGTAACAAGATTACCACCCACAAACATGAAATACCCAGACGTAGAACATCTATCAGTGGCTGAACCAGCCCAATCAGCATCTGTATACCCTTCCACATCTGTATGACCAAACTTGCAAAACATTAACCCCTTACCAGGAGTTACTTTCAGATATCTCAAAATGCGCATCACGGCACCCATATGATCTTCACTAGGAGAATGCATAAACTGACTCACTACACTCACTGCATATACAATATCAGGACGTGTATGAGCTAAATAAATCAATTTCCCCACACGTCGTTGATAACGCTCTTTATCTGTAGGGACTTGATCAGGATACAACCCCAACTTATGATTCTGTTCACTAGGGGTATCAATTGGTTTACAATCCAACATTCCAGTCTCTGCAAGTAAATCCAAAATATACTTTCTTTGTGATAGAAAGATACCATGTTTAGATCTAGCAACTTCAATCCCAAGAAAGTACTTCAAATCACCCAATGACTTCATCTCAAACTCGGAAGCCAGATACTTCTGAAGATTTTGCATTTCTGCCTGATCATCTCCAGTCACAATCATATCATCAACATAAATAATTAAAGCTGTCAATTTACCTTTATGACGCTTTAGAAACAAAGTATGGTCTGAGTTACTCTGCACATACCCAAATTTCTTCATAGATGCTGCAAATCTCCCAAACCACGCTCTTGGAGACTGCTTTAATCCATATAAGGACTTCCGCAGCTTACACACAACACCCTCCTTAGAGGTTACAGGAATACCAGGAGGGAGATCCATGTAAATCTCCTCCTTGAGGTCACCATGTAGAAACGCATTTTTGACATCGAATTGCAATAAGGGCCAGTCACAATTAGCAACCAGGGACAATAGTACACGCAAAGTATTGAGCTTTGCCACTGGAGCAAAGGTCTCCAAATAATCCACTCCATAGGTCTGAGTATAACCCTTTGCTACCAATCTAGCCTTGTAACGGTCAATGGAACCATCAGCTTTATGCTTCAAAGTAAACACCCATCTGCATCCAACAGCCTTCTTCCCTCGTGGCAAAGGAACAGAATCTCATGTTTTATTCTTGTTCAAGGCATCTATTTCAACATTCATGGCATCCATCCATTTGGGGTTAGATAAAGCATCCTTCAACTTAGTTGGCACACATACACTAGATAATTGACACAAATATGATGCATATGACTTAGACAAACGATGAGTTGACACATAATGGCTAATGAGATATTTAGACTTGGCATGTATATTAGGAGAATATTGTACTTTAGGTTTCCCACGAGTGGTTCGTGGGGGTAACTGATAAGTTGACACAGATAGATCATTCGGAATTACCTCACTTGATTCACTATCATGAGTAGATTGGGGCACTGGCAGGGTAGAGGGGGGTATCGCATTGAACTCATCCATACAAGAATCATTGTCACTATTTTCAGATACAGGCGACTGGTCGCTTGCTTGAATGCCACCAGTCGTTTCAACATCGAGGGTACTTGCTTCATCTCCATATATGGGCGACTGGTCAAGTTCCAAAGGGCAACCGGTCGTTTCTTCACAGAGACCACATGTTTCATCTTCAGATATGGGCGACTGGTCGCTTGCTTCAGTGCGACCGATCGTTTCCTTCCTGAGAGCAATATCTTCAAACACATCATTCTCCAATTCAAGTTCTAGATTCTCCAATCCAAGACTCTTCAATTCACTCCCCATCTCCCCCTGAATTGGAGAGGATGGAGAGATATAATAGGACACTTCTTCATGGAAAGTCACGTCCAAAGTAACATGAACATAGGCACTATCATCCACCTTCTGGGTAGGTAGAAACCGAAGAGGGCACACACGGCATAGGCACACAGCGGAACACAACAAAGACACAAATACGGAAGATGCACGAAGACAGGCACGAACACGACAACACAACACACAAACCGAAGAGGGCACACACGGCATAGGTAGAAAAAATTATATATATAGGGTTAGAACACGGGTGGGCACAAAAACACAGGTCACCAGAAAACTAGGCTTTGATACCAAGTCAAACAATATGGTTAGAATATTTTCAGGTTGTATTTCATTCTCCGAAAGGAGGTATTTATAATACAAGGTTACAAATACTAGCAGGGTTATACTAGGAAATAAGATAAAGTCCTAATTACATAAAATCTATACAAAAGGGAAATAAATAGAATCCTAATATACTAGGAAGTAAATCTCCTAATTACACTAGGATCTCGCTAACACGTTGTCCTGAAAAAAGACCACTAATTATTCGGCATTTTCAACTTAAATACGATATAGGTTATGGTTAGCTGAACAACACTTTACAGAGAAATAAAGTAAATAGAACGACACTGTATGGAGAAAAATAATAATGGAAATCAGATTGAGTGTTTGTGTTGAATACAAATAGTTTTTCTTGAAAATGATTATGATTAGAAAACTGAAATTGACATTCAGAATGTAATTATAAGCTAGAAATGAAGAACATAAATTTGGGAAGCAGCATTAAATCAAAATCAATGGCGAATCCCTTTCCAAACGTGGGGACACAAAATAGTTTAAAATGTGTATTTTGGTTTACTTGGACATTTAAGTTGGGTACAGAAATATAATATGTATTTTGGGTGTTGGATTCAATTAGAAGAAAACCAGTTAAAGCAGTTATTTGATGTACATACCTTTGTTTGATTTGAGAGTTGAGAGTGAAATATTGAAAAGCAATACTTCGTTTGTCTCTCATGAGTCATATCATATGATGACTCAATCATTTATGTCGAGGCAAGGAATGTGAGATATGTTGGCCCGATCTTGTCCCATCTTATTCTCATACCGCTTCTCCAGGCCATAACAGTTGGAGAGAAGTGAATTGGATACTGTCACACTCACTAATATATAGCTTTTGAAGAGAAGTGAGGTGTCCAAGTCCCTTTATGTCAAAAGATTTCTGTTTGTACCATATCTGACCCTCCACTCATACGAACGACACGTGGATCAGAGAAACTCACCCAAGTACCCAAGGCCTCGAACAATCGGCATCGGCTACCGATGGCATTGTCTCAAAGCTGCAAACAGCCGCCACAGGTCCAACACAGTCTGCAATCGGTACCCCCTACCGATTCTGCAGAATCAACCTCGAAGCACCCGCCTGAAATATCTAAGGACTCGTGTCAACCTCATGAGGCCCTCCCACGAGTCCCACATCGAAAGTGAGTACTAAGAGCATCCAAAACTCCCTTTATAAATAGGCCCCTTCACTACAATACAGGGGTAAGACTTTTCAGCTTGACTTTTGTGGGGGTCTTTTTGTTCCAGCAGCCTATCGAATGGGCTTGGGCTGCTGTGAGAAGAAAGCGAACAAAAAGATCCTCCTGAAGCCTGAGTTCAAGAACCAGTCTCCCAAAAGAATTTTTAAAAGACTTGCTGAAGCCTTAGAAAAATACGTTCGGGTTCTTTTCACCAACACCCAGAAGAACGCATGAATTTCATTAATGACTCAGCGTGAGGAGCTTGTGGCATGGGAGCTGAGCTTTCACAGGTTTAGCAATTTGAGAGAGAGAGAGAGAGAGACCAAAGCATGGGTCTCTTGCAGAGAAACAGGTTTTCAGAGTGGGGGAATTAGGATGGCTTCTATTGGGAGTTGAAGATGGGAAAATTCCAGTTCGCTTGACAAAGCTTGGTCTTGCTCTGGAATGGTGTGTGTTGCTGGGTAGAGGAAGCTCTGTTTTATAGGTGTTTGTAACCCTAATTTCGTTGATCTTCCATTCCCACTTTTCCTCTGCTTGTCTCCAATTACTTCCTCTCTTGTGAAATCCCTTCGACCAGAGTGCCTGAATCAATGGCCTCTTAAGGTTCCAAGGTTTTGTGCGGCTGAACCTCTCAATGGGGGTGAGGCGCCACTTTCTTTCTCCCTTGGTTTTCAAATCAGAGCTTGCAGAGGAAAAAGGAGGACAGAGGAAGTTGTTTGTCCACTGGGTATTTCTCCTACACACATGGGTTTCCTCTGGTTCCTTCGATGGCTTCTTGTTGACCGTTGTGGGATTTTCAAGATTGGAACACGACGCCAGATTTTTAACAAGGACTTGGGCTGGGCTTCGTTTATTTGTATTGGGTTATTGGTGTCCTCTCTTCCAGCGGCTCGCACGCTTTCGTCCAGCTGCTGGAAGTGGGTTATTCGTTTTTTGGGCTTTCTAACTGTTATGGACTTTCCTAAGTGCTACAGCAGCCTATGGGATGTTCTCCTAAGGCATTGGACCCCATTCTTCTCTCTCATGCTAACCCATGTACTTGGGCCCGGGGAATGGGCCTGAGTTTTAGTGCCCCCAAGTGGCATAAAACTTCCATTCCTCGGTCCCTCAATGGGCCCTGTGAGTGCTCGTACCCATCCATACCCCAACCTTCTCAGCAAGCCCCGGATAATTATGTGGCTTGGGCCCACTTGAGTTTGTAGCATGGCATGATGGCATTGCGTGTTGCTTGTGCTTGCATTTTATCACATCCCATTAAACCAATATCAAGTTAAATGGCACCGAACGGGTTTATGAGTGCGAACTTACGAAGTCGTTGCATTTTGGCATGCTTGCTTGGCGTGATGCGTAACACATGGCTTGCGTGGGCGGGCCCTACAATTTCCCATCATGCCCCTAGCGGTTTTCTTTTGCGATTAATTATTTGCGCTGGGCCGAGAATAAGCTTGGGCCTAACCTCTGGATTTTTGGGCCTCTACAACTTTTTATACTCATATCTTGTCAACAGTAAAAGCACTTAGAAAACAATCTTACTTCGGCATCGGAGGGTCTTAGGCTGGTTCCACACCGATTCCATAGACCTTACGAGTCTCGGCTTCCTTCCATTCAGGATCAGCATCTGAGGACAGGAAGAATCTGCATCCGAACACTCAACCGATCTCTCGATCGTCCATCTCGCTTGTAAGTTGCACTCATCTCTATCTGTTCAGTTTTAGTGCCAACAATTTCAGGCTTGAAAGTCCCCAGATCAAACAGCGACCAGGCAATGCCGAGGAAATGCTCAGCTCAAGGGCTGAAGAAAAGCAAGCCAACACAGTTCCTCCCTGTGAATCAAGCAGATCGGGAAGGAGCAGAACAACCAAACCCCGTTCCTAGCAACCGAGCAAGCCAGAAGGGGAAGGGGATAACTATCCCCTCATAGCTTGGTCGGTCTAGGTGTTTGACCGGGATGGAGCGTCTGAATTGGGTATCCAGCGCGGACCCTAGGCTTGCTAGGACATCTGCATGTGCGCTCTCTGCTCGAGGCACTTGTTGGGTGGTGAAGGTAGGAAACGCCTTCAATAGCTCTTGGATTTTGTCAAGGTACAAGATCATCCTTGGGTGCTTTGCCATGTATTCACCTGAGGCTTGATTCGTAATCAACTGGGAATCTGAGTAGATGGCTAGCTTCTTGATCGCTAGCTCCTTTGCCAAGCGCAGGCCAGCGAGCAATGCCTCGTATTCTGCCTTGTTGTTTGAGGCTGGGAAACCAAGCCTGATGGCCTGCTCCAATAGGGTCCCATCTGGGGTGATGATGACGACACCTGCTCCCGCTCCTTTTTGGTTCGACGCTCCGTCTACGCGCAATTGCCACATGTCTATGGGTTGGCCAGGTTCAGCGGATGTGCCATCTGTTTTTGAACTTTCCTTCTTATGGTTGACCAGCTTCTCTTCTTCGGCTGATGAGGTGAATTTTGCCACAAAGTCTGCTAGAGCCTGGGCTTTTATTGCAGTCTTTGGCCGGTAGAAGAGGTCATACTGGCTTAGTTCTATAGCCCATCTCATTAGTCACTGGGAAGCGTCAGGGCTGTGAAGTATTGATCTCAAAGGAAAGTCGGTCATGACGATGACTCGGTGAGCTTGGTAGTAGGGTCGTAACTTTCTCGCGGAAACTACAAGGGCCAAAATAAGCTTTTCCAATTTCGGGTAGCGAGTCTCTGCATCGAGGAGAGCTTTTGACGTGTAGAATACTGGATGTTGGGCCCCTAGTTCTTCTCGAATGAGAGCTGAGCTAACGGCCGAGTTGGACACTGCCAGGCATACGAACAAGTCCTCCCCTGGGACTGGTTTTGAGAGCAGGGGAGGTGAAGTGAGGTAAGTCTTCAGATTATGAAAAGCTACTTCGCACTCCTCATCCCACTTCAATGAAGCCGACTGCTGAAGTTTGAGAATATTGGATAAGAGGACCACACCCGGGGGGTGTTGGCCAAAGGCCCTCCGATGCCTAAGTTAGTTCAATTGATTTAGGGAAAAATCAATAGCTAAATAGGGTACGGAGATATATATGTGTGGTGAAAACCGGGCGGCCGGAGCCTTATGTCAAAGAGAGAGAGAGAGAGAGAGAGAGAGAGAGAGAGAGAGAGAGAGAGAGAGAGGTTGCTAGGATTTGTGAAGGGAAGAGCTCTCTAGAGTTTTAGTAGAAATTCTGACGTACCTCATTCCTTATGCGTGGCCAAGTATTTATAGGGGGCCTTGACGAGGTTGGTGTGGTTGGTGAGGTAGGTGAGGTTGGTGAGGTTGGTACATTTAGGGATTTGATTAATTAGGGAATTAATCAAATTCCTAATTGTGGTAGGTGAGGTTAGTGGGGTTGGTGTATTTAGGGATTTGATTAATTAGGTATTTCTCAATTTAATTGGATAACCCCCAATTAAATTGAATAACCCCCAATTAGGTTTAGTAATTCCCAATTAAGGAAGGAATTACTTGACCTAGGGTTCTGATTTAATTTGGTTCCCACAAGTGAAGATTGGAAGGGAGCAGCTGTTCCTTGAGCAATGTCTCCAACATATCATCACTTCCCCTGCCACCAATTGTAAAGTGTTTTAAGGGAGACAAGGTCTTGCAAACCCCAGTACTCTCCCACTGAAGCTCTCAGTCTGTCACAATTATGAATGCAGAAGAAAGCTTAGAGAAAGTTCAAGAAGAATAGAGAGAATGAAATACAGAGGTTTCAATTCATTCATTGAATGGGTACAAGCTTAAGCTATCGTTTAGATACTATAGACTTAGCTTAAGTGCTAAGTTTTCTCACTAACTAACCCACGTGATGAGCACATGGGCTTTACAGCTGTCTGAACTGATTATAACAACTCTGACTTCTAATGCTGACTAAGACTAATACACTTTGATTAACAAGGTAAACCGCCTTCTGCAAATGACACTAAATTTGGAAGTTCAGTCATCTCCAAATGTCGAAGTGCTGTGAGGGTGTGAATGCGTTGGGAAAAAGACACCAGTTATTCAAAACCTGGTGTTCAGGTTCAGCATCCGATTGTGAAATCCTGTTTCTTTTCACTGCTATTCAATGTGGATGTTAACCAAAGTGCTTTCCGTTTCCATACCTCAGCTCAGCAAGATACTTCTAAATGCAAAGAAAAAGAAATTAGAAGGTGTTGCAATCATCAGGAAATCTGAAAAGAAAATATTATCACGAAAATTCTTCGAGAAGAAATCATGTGGAATACTTTCAACATATGTACGCATGCATTTACTGGATTCTCAAATTTGAAAACACATCTGAAAGTCAAAAGAGCACCAAATAAACAACAATAGAGGACAAAACCATGCAGCACATTTTAATTTGACTTTTAATCTTTAGATTGAAGATGAGCTATACAGATTCAGTGTCATTCTTCTAAGATGCAGCCATTTAGGAGTTAACGTGGAACTGTCCAAGGATAAATGTGTATTTTGTTCATTATTTATCGAAAATACTGCATTTGTCTTTATTTGATCGAAGTTAGATGACTATCCAATTTTGGATCATCAGGCCACGCTGTTGACTGGGTTTAGACTCTAAACGAGTAGCTAGCACCATATTGATTTATTAACTGGTTAGCCTTGGAGTGCAGATAAACTTATAATTACATATAAGAAGCATATAACTTGAAAATACAAAGTTACTTGACGATGACTTTCTTACCTCTGTGCAGTCTGCAGAGCCTTCAATCCTACAAATTTTTGCAACTTAGCCACTTATAAGAAGCATTTCCAGCCTCCAGTATAAAATTTCAAACAGAAATCTTTGCGAATCTTTATGTAAGTCTGCAATTTTCCATTGCACTTGAGATATGTAGAAAAGTCTATTGAATCAGTAGATGGTTGAAGGCTGATTTTCTGTCTCAAAAGATGATGAAGTGAGCCATGCCATGCATGAACATGCTGGGTCTGTTCCTAGAAGTCCAAATTCGAATCAACAAATAAATAACAACAGGAATTTATTCTTTATGTTTAGGTTCTAAATGCACCACAGAATCATGCTGATAAATTAATCTATGTAGACAGTCAGAAATGTGTATAGAAAGAGGTGTTTAAAGCGAAATATACAGCTGACCTAATCCTTCTTCAACTCCAGTCTCAACTTGAACTGCTGAAGAACAGATTTAAATAAGCAACCACCAGAAATGAAGCAAAGGACATGACAACAAATAACACAGACAAAACAATCCATCTCAATTGACTGTTCAAATACAATAAATAACCAGTGATATGACAATATTAACCAGTGGCATCCACAGACAAATAATCTATCTCCATTTGAGTGTTCAAAAGCACAAAATGTATGATTCATATCCCATATATGAGTATGACGACTACATATTACAAGCACTGAGATAACATACCCATCAAATAATTAAAAGGGTAAGTTACTTGATTACTTACCTCTTTGCAGAGCATTTGATGACACCACATATTGCAACTTAGCCACTTATAAGAGGAACTTTGAGCATCCAACAGAAAAAATGTTCTCTTTGTAGATCAAGTCAGTAATTTTCCACTGCACTTTAGATTCTAGAAAAATCCGTTGGCTCAGAAGACAATTCAAGGCCCATTTTCTGTCTGAAATGCTGATGACATGATGCATGCAATGTATGAACCTGCTTGGTTTGATCCTACAATCCAATTTGGAATAAGAAAATTGATGGTAATAGGAAAGCAACAAAAAAGTGAACCACATTAAATCTTGCTGACAAACTAATCTGGTAGACCCTTACAGAAGAAGCGAGCACAGAAAGGCATTTACAGTGAAGCAGCTCAGGTGAAATCTATGATAACAGCATCAGCCCCGACTCTGAAATCATGCATGCATGGTTGCCTACACAAGTTGCTTTGATCTCCAAACATGGGAAAGTTTCTCAAGTCTGCAAGTGCACATCCAACATTTCAAGTCTCCTCAAATAGAACTTTGTAGCTGAAGGAATGATTTGTGGGACGGAAAAAAAAAAATAATTTGCAGATAAGATATTATATGCATATCTACCCAATCATACAGATAAAGCTACTAGGTAATGAAGCAGCACTTGAATAAATTTCCTATGTCAATCTTTTCAGTTGAACGAAACCTTTTGGTAAGAAATTGTTTTTGTTACTACTGATTTTTATATTTAGAAAGTACAACAAATAGAAGAACAATCTTACAAACGTCGAAAACATGTCTTAGAGGTTGTGCACTAGAAATGACAAAAATAATGCATATATTCTTCAAATATTCAATGTCGGAAAAATAAAAATAAAATTTAGCACCATGAAATAATTGAACTATTCAGAAATTAATCTGCAAGTTTGATTCTCTGAGATTTTAAATTTTATCTTGTTGTCTCCCCCTCCCCCCTCCCCCCACCATGAAAAAAAAACAGAGATTAAACATCCTAACAATACATGAACGAAATTTAAATACAGTAGCACTAAGACAATTTAAACACAGAGAAAAGGAGAGAAATTAAACATCCTAACATTTATAACATGAACAAATCTAAAACCAGAGAAAAGGAGATAGATAACAAAAAAAGCTTAAACAAGCTTAATTCACTAAGAAAATTTTGTAATTGATGAATGATCTCTCTCCTCAACCAAAGACCACCGGTTGATACTAAGACAATATACCTTACTAAAGACACAATGTTTATAACATACATGCATTTACCTGGGAAATTCCAAAGATAAATTAATGGCATGAACCTATTAAAATTCCCATGCATTACCTGGGCACTGGAACAATATGAATGATAAATATCATGCTCACATCTTCAACAAGATGACAACAATAATATACTGCCGCTTTTATCTTACAATTAAGCTCACAAGTTTTCCATAGACATTGAATACATTTTTATTATGAAAGAGTACCTAAAAATTTGGGACATTTGATGCCTGTCTGTAGGAATGTGTCAAGCCAGATACTCCAGGTGAACCTTTCCGTCTCCCCTCGTTGTGACAATTGCTTTTGTAGAAAAACAAAAGTCTATGAACAATGGTAAACCCTACCCTGGAAATGACACGTAAAGGAACCTTGCAAATGAAAAGCTTTCCAAGAGAAGGTGCTGTCCTGCAAAAAGAGTATTAATTATTCAGCATTTGAGACTTACTATAGGATATAAGTTTCGAAGAAATTGAGTAAATAGAAGGAGAGAATTTACTGAGCAAAATACTAATAGAAATCAGATTGAGTTTTTGTGTGTTTTTCTGGAAAATGATTTTGATCTGAAAATAGCATGAGACCAGTAAGAAGCAGTGACAAACAAAAAGCTGTGAGTATAAAATTTTGATCCGATGGCTGAAATTATTTAACCCAATATGGGAATGCGAGCTTCAATCTCCTGAATGCATACAATTAAAAAAACAAAATTGAGCTTGAAATGTTTTCTAGCTCAATAGTAACTGAAGATTCGATTATTGACAGAGTATGCCTACAGTGTGGTTATAAGCCAAAAATGAAAATGAATTATAAATAAATAAAATGCTGAACAACAGAAAGCATGATCTGGGAAGAAGCATTCGATCAAAATGCTATGAATTTTGGCAAATTTGTGGACATAAAAATAGTTTTAAATGTTTATTATTTCGGTTTATTTGGACAGTGAAATTCAGTTTTTGTATTGAATTAGAAGAAAAGCAGTTACAGCGGTTATTTGAAGTAGATACCTGACCTGAGCTTGATTTGAGAGTTGAGAGTGAGATATCGAAACGCACTAGAATACTTTGTTTCTCTATGTGAGAGAGAGAGAGAGAGAGAGAGAGAGCTCATATCATATGATGATGACTTCATCATTTATTCGGATGCTAGGAATGTGAGATATGCTGGCCCAATGATCTCGTCCCGTCTTATTCTGATACCTTTTCTCCAGGGCAGAACAATTGTAGATGCTCAGATAAGAAAGAGATGGCGGCAGACCCTCTTCTGGCAGGAATTGGATACTGTCACACCGACTAATATGTAGGTCTTGAAGAGAAGTGAGGTGTTGAAGTGCCTCTCCTGGCAGGAATTCCAGACTTTTACACCTAGTAATAGATAGACTTCGAAGAAAAGTAAGGTGTGCAAGTCCCTTTCCATCCAAAGATTTCAGAGTTGGAAGTTCCTCGATGCTGAGAGTGTGAAGAGTGGTAGGGAGCAGCTGTTGCTTGAGCAACGTTTCCAAGATTTCATCACTTCCCCTACCACCAATTCTAAATTCTTCTAGTGCTTGCAAACCCCAATTATAGTAGTCTCCCACTGATGAAGATGAAGGACTCAGTCTCTCACAATTATGAATGTAAAAATATCGGAGGTTGGGAGGCAAACCCCCATCTTCTGCAATTGACTCCAGATTTGGAAGATTGCTTATACTCAAATCTCTAAGGGCTGTGAGGGTGTGAATGCGTTCAGGTAATGACTTCAACTTGTCGCATTCACCAACTTGCATCGAAGTCAGGTTGGGAGTGGGCAATCCTCCCTGGGGAAAACACACCAGATTTGGACAGCCTGAGATCTCCAAGGTATTGAGATGACTGAGATTCTGAACCGCTCCTTCTTCAATCAAGCAAAGTGATTCCAGATTCTCACAATTCCCAATCATAAGTGTCGTCAATTTGGGAAAAATGCCCAATGGGAAGGACCTCATTGAATCACAGGTATTATCTATCGACAAAAACTCTAGTGATGTCAATTTGGCCGACATCTCATGAGGTAGGAATTCTAATCTCCTACAGTTGTATATAGTAAGTGATGTCAATTTGGCCAACATCTCATGAGGTAGGAATTCTAATCTCTTACAATTCCATAGAGAAACTGATGTCAACGAAGTGGGTAGGCCATCTTCAAGGAATGACGACAACCTTTGACAATTCCAGAGAGTCAAACTTTGAAGACGATTGATGTTGGGCAAGCACTGTATGTCAATAAAATTGAAAATCTCAAGTCGGGACAAGAGCTTTGTCTCTAGTAAAGATAACAGACCTGTTTGGTTTTCTTCAAATAATTCTATTTTCAATTCTTCAAGAGATGTGTAGTTAAGACTAGTACTAGTATTAGTAGTAGCAGTGGGGCTCTGATCATGTAAAACCCCACACCAAGACACGCTAAGCTTCTTCAAGCAAGGCAGATCACAAGGCAAGCTTCCTGTCAGCTTCGGACACCAACTTAAACTCAACTCTTGAAGACGAGGAAAGTCTGGACCTCCACTTCCACTTGGTAGCCATTCCTCCCACTCTGCCATCCAACTAAACTCCAACTTCTCCAGTGATTGAAATGGCTGAATTAGAGACACTCCATTTCTGCCATAGAACTCAACACCAATTGTCTTAACAAATTTCATCCTTTCTATATAGAGCTCTTTGAGAGAAGGTAGCCCCCCAACTGGTGGCAATGACCAACAATATTTACAATCGCTAAGACGCATGACTTGTATGTTAGAGAAGGATGAGTCTCCTAACCAATTCGGGAAGTTGGTTCCACCGTAAAATTCAATGGTCAGTTTCTCCAAACTAATTGAAGGCTGGAGCTTGTCAAGTACATCTCTCACTTTTTCGGAATCATCCGAGTCTTCATCGCACCATCCAAACTCTAACTCCTTCAGATCCTTCTTATTCTTCAATTTGGCTTGCACGGCATCCTTAGCATCAACTACATTTTGCAATTTTAGAATTGAAAGTTTTCCTCGAAGATGTGGAAGCTCCCCCAATTCCCCAATGGTGGACCCAGTAGATTTCCCCACAACAAAAGTAGTCAACGTTCTCAAACTTTTTAGTCTACTCATTTGTGCTGGCATCTTTGCAATTTTAGTTCCACTCACATCAAGATGATGCAAACTAATTAATTCCCACATGTCTACAGGCAATTTAGCAAGAGACACACAACCTCCCAGCATTAATTTCTGTAAATTTATCAATTTTCTCAAGTCTGCAGGTAATTCAACGAGAGAGGAACAATTTGACAATAGTAACGTCTGCAAATTGTACAAACTGCAAAGTACACCAGGTAACCTTTTAATTGCAGTATAGGAGAGATCCAAATAGCGTAAGTGAATGAGATTTTTAATAGAATTAGGTAAATCAGTGACATTCCTGTAACCTGACAATGATAACACCCGTAAACATCTGTGTGACAGCAACAAATCTTGTACAAACTTTTTACTTAGATAATACTCTTGATAAGTATTTAAAGAGGTAGGTAGGAAGGTCCGCAAACACTTAGCCCCCTTTAATAGCTCAAATTTAGGAGCAACATCAAATTGTCCCCTAGCATATGACAAATGGCGAACTCTTTCTACTTCATGAGATTCCCTTCCTTCCCACCTAGAACAACATCCTTTAGACATGAACACAGCCAAGTCATTGACGAGATCATGCATAGTGAAACTTGATTTCCCTGACTTTTGAAACAATGATCGGGACAATAGTTCATCAAAATATTCCTTAGTCACCTCTTCCATTATTTCCCCATTCTTAGTTTGGGGAATTAAACCTTCTCCCATCCAAAGAAAAACAACATCTTCTACCTTGAATTCATAGTCCTTCGGCAAAATTGAACAATAAATAAAGCATCGTTTTAACTTAGCTGGAAGATAATGATAACTCAATCCTAGAGCGGGAAGAATGTCACTTTTCTCGTAAGGTAACTCCCACATGTTGCTGTTTAGTACTCTGTTCCATACCTCGGAGTCTAGCCTGGAACGTAACAGACCGCCAAGTGTTTGTGCAGCTAAAGGCAACCCATTGCACTTTCGTGCAATTTTCTTGCCGATTTCTTCCAAGCTTGGATATGCACTACAGCTTACATTTCCAAACGCATGTTTTGCAAGTAATGACCAACAATCTTCATGCGACAATGGTTCCAAGGGTTGAGTAGGAACATTTTGCATGAAAGATGCTACATTTTTATTCCGTGTTGTTACGATGACTTTACTTCCCCTTGCCCCTGAAGTAAAAGGAGTTTGGAGGCAGTTCCAATCAGTATATTTCTCATTCCAAAGGTCATCCAACACAAATAAAAATTTCTTCCCCCTGAGTTGTTCTCTTAGTTCAACTTGAAGCAAATTCAGATCTGTCTTATCACTAGGTTTTGAAGTGACTGACTCAAGAAGAGTTTTAGTTACCCTGATAGCATCATAGTCTTCTGAAACACAAGCCCAAGCTTGAAATGTAAAATGCCCTTTCACCTTATCATCATTGTAAAGCATGCGGGCAAGGGTTGTCTTGCCAACCCCACCCATTCCAACAATGGTAATCACGGACACATCCTCCTTGCTTGCATCATTAGAGAACAACACTTTTGATAAATTTTCTTTGACTTCATCTCTACCATATACAAAAGGTTCATGAACCAAGGAAGTTGTTGGAGTTCTTTGTGAAACCTTCCTCCCAACAACTTCTGTCAAACCAAGAGCACCTTTCAGTTGTACAAAGTCTTCTAGTTTTCGTAACAACTCTTGTATCTTAACATTCATGTTTTGATAAAACTTATTACGAGAAGTAGGGAGGAAGTTCCACACCTTGTTGGTAAATTTGTCCGCTGTTTGAGCTTCACCTTCGAGCTTGCATCGCAATGCTTCATAGTTGATCTCATCCAGCAAATCCTCAGCATCAAAGACTGCATGTTTGAGGTCCTCAAGCCACTCTCTCACGGCTGGTTTCTCAATTTGCTTCTCCTCTGCATCATCGAGCACTGCGTTCAAGGTCAACAGGGTCCTCTTCAGTTTCATGAGGAGAGGTTGATCGAGTTTCTTGTGCCGAAATAAGTCGATGAAGTCGGGTGAAGCAATTCTGTCACAAATCACCTGGATGGAAGCAGAAATAAAGGCCTCTCCGATCAAAGCTCCAGCCATTTTCTCTTCTTTTCTTTGCAAGGTTCGCAGATAGCTCAGCTAGCACAACTTGGAAATACAGGTCAGGAAGTATGAAAGCTTTTGTGATTTAATGATACAAGCGTTGTTAGTTGGCTGTCTTGTCAGTGTTCGAGTGTTTTAGCGCAAGTGATGATAATTTAAATTAAATTATAGTTAGCCCTGTAATTAATTTTTAAAAATGTCTTTCTCTGGGGTGACAAGTTTTTTAAACTCTTCTTTGCCCTCACATGGGGGATGGGTCATTACCATTACTTAATTCAAATTGGGTAGGTGGGTTCGTGGACGCACATGGCCTGGTTTGGACGGTTGGAGACTGGAGGTTGACAAGACAAGAACGACAATTCAACGGTCCTCAAGTTGACCAGACTCGAATGCCGTTGATCTCTTTGTGAATCTACGGCTCTTAAATAGATTTCAAAAGGTAAGGCTGTATGAAAGCTTTTTGCAATTGTAATATATTTTCCGTTGGGGGGACAGAGTTTCCAAACTTCTGTGGCTAAGAATGATGCTTACAAATGGGGGATGGGGTCGCCATCGTCGATAATGATGAATGATGCTTTCACGTGTGCTAAGAATTATTCTTACAAAATTAATAGTCATTTGGAATTATAGAATGCCTTGATTTTTCACTTGCGTCGCATTTCCTCTTCTTGTTCTCTTTCATTCTTTCTTGTTTCCCCTTGCATTGTTTCGGCTTTCGTATGGTTTAGCAGTGGTTAGTAAAATGGTTATGCTCATCTTGACGGAAAATATATCAATTTATATATGCCCTTTGATGGACTAAAAAGAGGGGTTGCTTTGAACAATATTGTTAAGTTTTTAATGAGTCATATGAAGGACTTGAGAAATATGTTACCATGATGTTGAACTTATTGACTAATTTTTCTTTTTTATTTACCATGATCAAAGTTACACGCAAAAGGAGATTGATGAAATGTGTGGTGAAGGAGCAGAATTTCTAGGGGTTTTTACATAGACCTTGGGAGTGAGTTTTCTGGGTAACTTAGAAGAATTCTTTTGTATTTTGGTTAAATTGACGACAAAAATTTATGCTAAACAAATGCTTGTGATGAATTCTTTTGTATTTTGGAGCATATTTCGTCGTATGAGATCACTTTACATTTTTTCAATTGAAATATTTTGAAACATGTTTTGAGAATTGAAAAAGTCTATTAATTGCAAATGAAACAACCCAAAAAAAGAAGATATAAACCTACAAAAACCATTACAAAACATCACCACTTAGACGACGGTAATGAAATTATAACTGTTGTCTAACTACCATTAAGACAACAAAAAATAACAAATAAAGGACGGTGATCTACTGTCGTCTGAATTGATAATTAGTCAATGGTGATCATGTAAAACCGTTGTCTAAGTGGTTAACAAATAATGATAAATTACCATCATTTAAAGTGTCACAATAGATAGCGGTCACATTAGACAACGGTCTACAGCCTGTTTTTTTCCTAGTCAATAGCATAAAATGATGGTGAAGGGGTATTAAATCAGATTTGATGCAGTGGCTAATGTATGATAATATAAGAATAGAGTAATCAACATGATGCATGCGGTGGCCGTAGTAAAGTGGTAGCATTTTTTTGACCTGATAATATGGACCAGCCGGTGGGCACAGTAGAGTTTGGTGTAATTATCACTTCACGTGATGGATACTATCAAAAACACCACTTGATACACTTTTTGACATGACAACTTATAATATTTTATAATGAAATCATGGGTTAATGACCTAAATGGTCCCCAAACTATGGCCTCAGTATCATTTTGGTCCACCAACTAAATATTTCAATTCAAACGTCCTTCAACTCTTCATAATATACCAAAATGGTCCATCCGTTACGGATTCCGTGACTTCTTATAACGCGATGGGCACGTGATGGCCTCGTGACTGAGTTTTGAAGGGCATATTTGACTTTTTGAGAAGCCCTATCGTTGAGAACGAAAATATCTCCATTTTGCTCTTTGTTTCTCTCATTTCCCGCAATTACCATCGACTGAAAGGGATTCTAAGGCTTGTTCCAGAATTGGTTGATGCTGTAGTAGTATGCGAGTCGTTGAATTGGTGAAATTAGTGTGTAATTTCAGTGTTAGTTTTGGAGTTCGAAATTGGGAGTTTGGGTTAAGGTTTGAATTTGGGGATTTTGGAGATTTTTGGAAATTCACTAGTTGCTGATAATGGAGTTCGAATTCCGTTTGGGTGGAAAAACTCCCAAATACAGTAAGGGCTTCTATAATGCATTTTATATTGTTTTTGTTTGGAAATGGATGAAATGGATGAGTTGTATGTTGTCTTTATGCGTAAAAGATTACTTTTTCTGTGTATGTATTCGGTTGTTTGATTGGTTTATGCTTAAAGTAAGGGTAAAGGAATCGTTTTCTTGTATGTGGATTTGGCTTTTGCTACATTGACTGCAGAGTGTAAGCTTTATGTCTGTGGTCCCTTGGTTGTGGTTGCCGTATGTTGAATATGGGGTGTTTTTAAACGTCTGTGGTCCCTTGGTTCTCTGCTTCACATCCAACTAAATGATGACTTTAGAATAACAACAAAACTAAACTAAACTATGTCTGCTTAACAACAAAACTATAACTTTAGAATAACATACTATTGTTTTAATTTTGCAGCTACCAATGGAATGTGCACTCTAGAATTACATCATGGGGGCTAGTTTCAAAATGGGGTTTATAAAAAGGGTAAGGTCTGTTATTTGGACAATATTATAGAGGATTTTCTGTCCTTGTTAGATTTACTGAAAATTGGGAGAGGTCTTGGGTATGATGTTGACATTTCTCAAGTTGAGCAATGTTTGGAAATTAGGTGTGAAAATGCTGAGGGTGGACTGGAGCTTGTTACATCAGATGCAACAGTTGTTGAAATGGTTGGTCACATACCATCCAATAAGGTTATTATGTTATACTATAGTGAGATTCAAGAGTATGAGTATGGTGCAGATGCAGAGAATTGTGATAGAGAAGAGACTCAGAATTACCAAGTGAATGAGGTGGCTTATATTGAAGTTGGAGATGAGGAGGCTTTTGAGAAAGTTGGGACAAAAGTGGCAAATGAAGATGCGGTCAAAGATGTACCAAATGAAGATGCAGGGGCAAAATTACCAACTGAAGATGCAGGGCCAGAATTACCAAATGAAGATGTAGGGGCACATGTGACAATTGATAATGAAGGGGCAGAGGCGCCAAATGAAGATGAAGAAGCAGATTCATAAATTAAAGATAGTGATTATGAGTTCAGTGAAAATGAGGCAGAGGGCAGGCCAACAGTTGGAGAGAATGTAGTGGATGAGGGGACTAGTCATGGGGCTCCAGGAGAGGTGTCATCAGATGGTGCTAACAATCCAGAATTTGACACTGGAAGTGAGACTGAAGATGAGGGTAACGGTAGAAAAAAGAGAAAACTGCCAAAGTTTAAGCAGTATAGAAGAGGTGTGGATTTGAAAAATCATGAGTTTAGATTGGGAATGAAGTTTGCAAACAAAAAACTACTGATAGAGGCTATCAAGGAGCATGCAATTATACATGGTAGGGAGGTGAAATTGATAAAAAACGACAACAGATGAGTTCAAGCTAAATGTGTGAAAGGGTGTTCTTTCCTGGTATATGGATCAAAGATTAATATAGGGTGTTCTTTCCTCCTCCATTGCTCTAAGTCTTCTAAGCAAACCAGGGACCACTTGTTTTCCTCTTGGACAAGTTTCATTATCCACCCACTTGAAAAAATGCGTACCTCTTTTGCTATTCTGGCAAATCAAACCAGTGATCAATTTCAGACCTCATCAAGCAATTACAAATGGAAAAGAACAACTTTTGCAACCCAAATAATAATTTACCCAATTTTTATCACAAGCATCGAACCTTCTTCCTGGGTTCAAATCTGTCTACGAAGTCCGACGGATTATCTTCGTCCCACAGGCGCAGTACCGAGTCGTCCTACTTGAGGTCGTTGAAATCTCCGACATTGTGAACCTAGGGTTCTAATTTGGGGGTTTTTCAGGTGGAGCTTATGATGGAAATGGAAGGAATGCATTCCTACGGAATGCTTGGTCGTTTTACAGGAGAATACTCACCTAAAAAGACGGTTTTGTCCCTTGATTTCACGGAATAATAAACAGACTTTGACGGATGGACCATTTTGGTATATTATGAAGAGTTGAAGGACGTTTGAATTGAAATTTTTAGTTGGTGGACCAGAATGATACTAAGGCTATAGTTTGGGGACCATTTAGGTCATTAACCCATGAAATCATTAAAAGGAAGAAATGTCTTATCTTTTGCATCGCACTCACGCCATGGTGGAGACATGCGCGTGTCTCCCACTTTTTTTTTTTTTTTTTTTTTATATTTAATTTCTTCACTATTGCCTTTGGTTTGCTGCGTTTCATTTCTTTGTTGTAGTTTCTTGGCATTGATACTGACGGTGAAGTCATTTAAGAGATGCGGGGCTGAGCAAGTGTTCCGTCCAGGAACAAAGCTAAAATTGTAAAGTTAGGGGGCCCGAAATAGAAAATATAAATATATAAAACACTTAAGTATTCAATAATTACATATTTAGAAATAAATATTTCTAATTGAATTATGTCTAAATTGTTCTAGAGGAAATTTTAACTTAATTTATAAGTTGTCTATTACAAATACTGCATATTATATGTAATATAATAGAGGAGGGATAAAAATCTAGGGGAGCCAGGGCCACTCCAAGTCTAGGAGTGGCTCCACCACTGGTTCCGTCTCTCTTTGGTTTGTGCAAATTTATTACGGGAGAATATTCATGTGTAGATTCTTCATTCTTAGAGCTTCCTTCTCTCTCTTTCTAGGTTCTTGCGAAATAAATATGAGTAAAAGATCACACCCAAGGGGTGTTGGCTAAAGGCTCTCTGATGCCTAAGTTAGTTCAATTCACTAGAAGAAAATTACCTTTTTGCGACCAAACTTATCAGCGACGAAATATTTGTGGTCGCTGATAGGATGATTCTGCGACCAAGTTTTCAGAGTTGGTCGCCAATAGTTTCCTGACAATTCCAAATATCAAATTTCAACAGTGGATAATTACCCACGAAATAAGTACGAATTGGCGACCAAATTGTTTGGTCGCAATGTTGAAACCTACGACGACTTTGTATTTTTGGTCGCTAAGTACAAGGCGGGAGATGTAAGAGTGGGCGCGGAAGTCATGCGACAAAAAAAGTGGTCGCTGATTACTATAATTTTGGTTGCCAAGTATTTTGTACGCTCAAATTTTTGGTGGCCCGCTCCCACTTTTTATTCTCTTTTTCGCATGAGCGCTTTATTTTTCCCCAAATTTTCATTATGCAAACTATTATTTTCCAAATCTCTCTCTCTCTCTCTCTCTCTCTGTACCCCAAATCTTTCTTTCGCCATCTTTGACCCCAAATTCTCTGGCCCTCTCTAACCCAAACCCTCTAGCTTTCTCTCCCATCTAGAAACCATCTTCGTTCCCAAACCCTCTCACACCTACACTCTTAAGGCTCCCTGTCTCTCCTAAAAATTCAATCTGAAAACTGATGGTGCTTCGTTCCAAAACACTTTCAAGGTAACCCCCTCTCTCTTTCTCTCTCTATCACTCTTATATTTTCAAACAATGCTTAATTTAATTGTTGCAGAAATCTGGGTTTCATTTGTCTCCCTCTCTGCCTCTTCTTTCCTAAAAACCTAACCTTCTCCACTCTTATATTTCAAAGAGTGCTTAATTTAATTTCTGCTATTTTAATTGGAGAGCAAGTGGCTGTGCAAACCGACAACATAAAAGTATGAAATGGGTCATCTTCTTCTTGGATGGTGGTAGATTCTTTGTCTGCCTTGCATCTTCGAACCATTCCTTCTGTATCCTTTTAAAATTGAATGAATCAGATCAAACAAGCACCCATTTCCCCATCTCCTTCCATTTCATTCCGTTGAGGTCTGTTTCTCTGTTTTATTTTTTTATGTTTGTGCAATTGAATTGGTGGGGGTGTTTATATTTTTGGCGTGGTTTTTCAGTTAAGTGTTGGAATTGGTTGTGTTTTCCTTTATTATTATTTAGAAATTTTGGGTTGTACATTTCGATACAAAAATTGTTTTTAAGATGGTTTTCTAATCTGACATTTTTGAGCTAAGATAATTCACTCAACAGTTTATTTTAAATACTAGGGACCAATGTTCAAGCACTCTGTTTAATCCTTGAGTTAAGAGCAGCAGGTAAGTGTGTGTTGACTGCTTAAGGCTGAATAAAAAAGCCAACACTAATAGAAGGTGCTAGTTTGTTTTTAACCAATTAGAGATGGATATATCAATAAATATGGTGTTGGTGATGCTAGCACTTGGAATTAATGTATTGTTGTCTCAGGTTGTGAGTCTTTGTAATCTTGGTTTTATGCAAATCTAAGCTTGTGACTTATGCAAATTTGCTACTTTGACAGTGATAATTGAAATGGAAGATATATTCAATTTCAAAGTCTGTCATAGATATGCTTATGACTAATGAAACTGTTAGCTAAACAGTGTGTAGTTGAAGATAAACATGGTTGATCTTTTTCTCTTTATTTCAGTGTAGTGTGGTGCTCCTATTTATGTGTTTGTAAATGTGCAGGATGAAGTACAATAAGAAAAAGAAATCTTGTTAGGCACTGAGGTGTTCCAGTTAAGATTGTGATTGATTAAAAAAAAAGGGGTTTCACTAAAACACCCAAAATGGGGGCTGAAATTATAAAAAAACCCAACACCCAAAACACTTTATAAACACACCCAAAACCCATCATTACACACACTCAAAACCCATTTATAAACACACCCAAAAAATATACAATTGTTTATTTTAGAATTGATTTTGGGTGTGTTTCTATATTTAAATAGTGTGTGGATTTTTTTATAAATACATGCCTAGAATTGGGTTTATTTATAATAATCTATTAAAAAAATGATAGCAATCTAGTAATCACAATGATGATTATAGTGATTTAAGGTAGTGTTTTGTGTTTTAACTTACAAATGATAAGATAGTGTTTTTTTTCTTTTCTTTTCTTTTGTTTTTTCTAACCTAAGGAAAGATAGAATGCTATTTCGGGCTTTAAGTGTAGTATATATCAAATCAGTTTTAGGATTTGATTTTTTTTTTCTTCTCTATTTGAGTGTAGACTGTTACTCTATTTATGTGCAGGATGATATTTAAGAGGGTTATTAGTTTAGTGCAGGAGACAGAAGAAGGATATGGCATTGTCATTGCAAGTGAATTGGAGTTTCTAGGTAATCACTCGCAGTAAAGCTCCATCGAATGTTTCTGGGTGGAAAAAAGTGTGGTTGGAGACGAAGAAGGATATGGCATTGGCATTGCAGGTGAGTTAGAGTTCTTTCTTTGTAGAAAGTGCAATTAAGTCTTAAGGTGCTTGGGTGTTGCAGCTTGTTTTCATTTACCTTGTTGCTGCCCCTTTGGTCCACGACATATTTTTTCTATTTGAGCAATTAGCTATATTATTGTCCTTGTGTTTTTATTAATTTTTAACACTTAAAAAGAATCATATTTTAAATTAATTCTAGTCCTAAACCAAAATACCTACATTGGTCTGCCAAGGACTTCTGCACTATTGTTGTTAGTTCACTAAACACGTTGAATAGGATATGGGATGCTTCCTTTGTGAGAAAAAGGTCTGTAATATCCCCTCTCTTTCCCAAAAGATTTCTGATGGCCTGAGTTATTTTCCACTCTCTGTCCCCAGACCATCTACCCTTCAGTTCTCGTTATCTCTTTTCTTTTGGGTCATAATCCAGTTCTCTTTATTTTATAATGTGTTTAGAACAATGTCATTTAGGAGTCTAACTTTACTAGGGTAATATCCTGTTTTGGCATGTCAGATTTATTTGAGGAGGTGGAAGGATTTGGTTTGGGGTTTTGGACAGAGGACCATTTGAGGTAAGAACCTCTTCTCATTACACTCAGTCCCATTTAAGGTGATTTATATTTTCTAATGTGTTTGTGCTATGCATGATATTAGTCTTGACATTGGTGTTTCAGAACTGTTTTCCTTCTTCATTTGTGGTAATTGATGATTTGATTTCTGTTATTATCACAAAGGTATGCTTAGACAGTTGATATTGAGAAGTATGAAAAATGAATTCAAATTTTATTAAGTCTGTTCAAATACCATTCTTGAACATTCTTAAATATTGATGACCAGTAATCAGTTTTCTTATGTAGATCCAAACTCTTTTTTAATGGCTTATTTAGTTAAGATTGTGAATTTCAGCTTTGGTCTCTCTCTCTCTCTCTCTCTATATATATATATATATATTTAACTTTTTTTGGTTTTGGTATCTTCTTGACCATTGACATTTCCTTATTTTGTTTCTTTTGTAAAGGAAGATGATTGATGAGTTTGAGAAGATCAAGCAAACAATTGGCAGTGTTTGGGATTCCACGATATTAGGTCACAATCTCTATCCCACAGGTGTTAAAGATCATGACTACAAAACTTGGGGATACAAAAGGAATAGTATACATGCATTTTGTTTTTTGGGTTCAAAATAGTATACAGGCTTAGTAACAGTCTTAGAATGGAGAAATAATGACTGCATAATTTGGTTTTACCAAAGGCAAGAATATATGGAGATTGGCCTCCATTCTTTCAGTGGAAATGACTTTGAACTAAGGTATTGTGACTATGGTGATTTTGTGAATTATGCTATGTCTATATTTTGCTTATGAATCCCGTTTCCTTTTAAAAAGAAAATGTTGCATGGAGTATGGTATGTTTTTATGCTGATATATGTTGTGTAATTTATAAAAAATTTAGTTGGAGAAGTCTTATGGTAATTTTATTTGGGACATTTAATACAAGTTTTATCAAAACTATATTAATTTAATTATAGAAAAAGAAAAAATGCATAATATTAATATTCAACAAAAAATATTTTTCAGTTTTTAAAAACAATTAAAGAAACACCAAAATCAACATGCGACCAAATAATTCAGTATTTGAGACAAAAACTTAGAAGTAAATAGATTTTCCTCGACCAAAAATATTGACATTAAATGTAAACCAAGACCAAATTTTTATTTGGTCGCCGATAAATTAAGGTTCATACATATCTTCAGCGACCAACATTTACACTTTTTGAGACCAAAAGTTTAGGACGCCAAAGGTAAATTGCGACCAAATGTTTATTTGGTCGCCAATTCTTTGGACTTTCGCGCCATTTATCAAACTTTACGCACCAATGTGGCAAGGGATCAGCGACAAAATTGTGAGGATGGGCGACGCGAATTATTGGTTTCTTATAAGAATTAGCGACCAAAATAGTTTTTGGTCGTCGTTTCAAGTATCTACGACGCGCCTTTTACGACGACTCGATTGCGACGAAATATTTGTCGGTAATATTAATCAGCGACCAAAATCATACATTAGGCGACCAAATATATTTGGTCGCCAAATGGGTTTTTCCTTGTAGTGATTAGATCTTTAAGAAAAGATGAGGCAATAGCTAAAAAGGATGGAGTTTTCTCTCATGGGGAGAGCCGGGTGGCCGGAGCCGTGTGTGGTGGTGCTTAGCCTTGTGAGTAGAGGGAGAGAGGAGTGGCGAGAGAGAGAGAGAGAGAGAGAGAGAGAGAGAGAGAGAGAGAGAGAGAGGTGTTTCCCTTGGGTTTTAGAACTAGGTTTATGATTACCTTGAATGTCTTGCGTGGGTATGTATTTATAGCTTCCTTGTGTGCTAGGGTTTTGGAAGAATAATCCTTTTTTGGTTAGGATTATTCTTCCCAAAAAGATAATAGGAATTACTTCAAGAGATTTGGTGGAAATTGGTTCCTTGATTTAGGGAGATATTCCTATCTTAAATCAAAGATAATTTCCCGAATTAAAAAGGAATTAATTAGGGAAATTAGTTTGACCTAAGGAATATTCATTTTCCACATATCGTCTTCTTATTGGCTGGTGAAATATATGCTCCCACATCTCTCACCACATCTCGACAACTCTAGAGAGGTAGGGGTTGTTATGAAGGTGATTTATGATGATGACTAGGCTTGCTTATGATGTTTCATGGTGGAGATGGAGGTGAATGGCAGAGCTAGCCTCAACAGTTGATGGTGGTGGTCAATGGTTTTGCATGTTGGCTGAAGCCCCCAGTCAGTTTGTCGGTGAATAATGGATGTTGAGCTCAATCTTCTTCTGTGCTCAGTTTTTTGTTTCTCTTGAGCTTGGAAACTTTTTCTTTGATTTTGCTTTAGATTTGCTTGGCACGAAGCCCCCAAGTCATTTGGATTTGAGGATGGTTGTGGAGTTTGCTTTGGTGTCTTCGGCACCTCAATGGCATGGGTGCTCCACTTAGTGGCCTGATAAGATCATATAAAGCTTCTGGTTGTGGAGGAACCACTACAAGAGAAATGGCCTAATCCCCAGCAGAGTCGTCATTTATGTGGGGGCCTTTCTGTTCCAACAGCTCTAGATGGACTTGGGCCGCTGTAAAGAGAGAGTGACATTGCCCCCTTTCCCGGGTTCAAGAACTAGGCCCCAAAATACCCTGAAAGAATGTAGATTCTTAGGGAATACTCTGGTTTTTCTCACCAAGAAGATAATGATTAGTGAATCAAAAGTTTAGGCTTGGCTTATGTTTCAGTGAATCAATATGGAAGGGCTTGGCATGAGAGGCTTGTGGTGTGGGAGTTAAGAGCCCATAAGTTTAGCAAGAGAGAGTTTTTGCTTGAGTTGGAACAATGGTGTTGTAGAAGAATATGGGTGATGCTCAGGCTTGGAGTTCTGAAAGAAAAGGCCAAGGTCTTTTGGTGCTTCTGACAGCTAGATGATGAGCCTGCCTCTGCTACCATTCTTTTTTTGTTCTTTCCCCCATTCCAAAGCAGGAGAAAGCCTATTTATTGGCTGGGCATGCAAAGTCTTCCTATTTTAATTATTGGAAGATGAGCATTGGCAGTTGAGGTTTAAATGGGAGGCGTTGGTGGTTGCAGTTTAATGATGGACGATGGAATTTGATTTTTAAATAATGGGAAGCAATGGCGATGGCGGTTGGGTTTTAATTGCTGGAAGAGTGAGCGTTGTTGCAGGTATGCTGGTATTTCTCTCTCTACTTACCCGTGTAATTGGGCCCAGGAAAGTGGGCATGAGTTTTGGCGCCCCAAAGTAGCCCAAAACTTCCACTCTCTGATCCCTCAATATGCCTTATAGACCTTTGTAACCATCCACACCACAACCTACTCAGCAAGCTGTTCACCCGTTTTGATTTATTTCCTGTGATGGTAGGGTAAAGTTCCCCATTAATTCAAGGCTTATTTACTGTAGTGCCCCCTGAAACTTGGGTCAAATCTCACTTTACCCCCCCAAAGTTAAAATGGCCCACTTTCATCCCTTGACCGAGGTTTTGTGATCCACTTTGCCCCCTGCCGTCAACTCCATTCAAACTCTGTTAAATCTGATGACATGGCAGGGGTGTTTTTGTAATTTTGTATATAAATAAAAATATAATCAAAATTTTTTAATAATTAAAAATATAATTAAATAATTTTAATAAGTAAAAATATAATTAAATAATTTTAATAATTAAAAATTAAAATAAATTTAAAAAATATCACTGCCACATCATCAAAGTTAACAGAGTTTTTGATGGAGTTAACAGCAGGGGGCAAAGTGGGTCACCAAACCTCGGTCAAGGGATGAAAGTGGGTCATTTTAAGTTTGGGGGGGTAAAGTGAGATTTGACCAAAGTTTCAGGGGGCATTAGTGTAATTAAGCCTTAATTCAAAGACCATGGTTTGGTCGATAAATTAACTTTCTTTATGTGTTGAGCGTGCCACCGTTAGCAATTTTTCAATCCTAACAGACTTTGAGAGTAAGGATAACTTGCGCCCCAAGTTATTGACTCTGAACAAAACGATTGTGAATTTGGGTGAGGAATATCTCCCAAGTAAGTTCTTTTCTATGCCTTAGACAGGTAAGGACTTTATAATTTTTCTCAATATAAAACCGGTAGTTCTGGCCATAATAAATGATAACAGATTGAACTAATTTCAGGTAGAACTTCCTTTTACAAGACTCAAAAAGGGAAAACTGACTATACAAAGACAAGAGGAGGGCCTTGCTTCCATTTCTGTCTGGGTAGTTGCCTCTGTTCTGGGCTGGACTGGATGTGTCTGTGCTGGACTAGACCTTTAACAGCTTCAACTGCTAGGCTTCAGTTGCAAATCGATACCAAGTTTGAATTTGGCAGAGCTTTAATTCATTTTAAGCCCTGGAAGGCTTTTGTATGGGCAGAACTAGGACTTCTCCAGTCTGAAAGGGACAGAAGTGGCTGGACTTGAGCTGGAGGTGTACTGTGGTACCTGTGCTGCTTAGTCAGAGCTCTTCATAAATTTGTTGAGGTTTTCGTTTTTGAGAAAACTCAAACTCTGCTTGTCTTGGCTTTTGCTGAACCAAATTTGTAACGAGAGAAATCTCGTTATTGTTGACTTGTGAACTGGGATTCAAGTCAGGAGCAGGGATCTAGTCTGTCTTTGCTGGGAGAAAACAGGATGATACTGCAAGCTTGTTGAAAAGCTTTTGAAATTGAAATGCTTCAGACTCTGGGTCTGTTGGACTTTGTTTGGAGTTTCTGTGATCAAGTGATCATCTTGAATGTTTGCCTTTTGACTGAGTTTTTAGTTGTGTTGATTGATTGTCCTTTGCTCTGTTCACCCTCTCTTGTATATATAAGAAATGTTCTTGAGTGGGGGATTTGATTCTTTTAATATTGGGTGGCAAATAATCTCCAAAAGATCTTTTAATTTTTTAAAGGAAAAAGAAAGGGGGTTCTATCCATTTTCTGGCAAGCGAGCACTCCATCAATCAGCTCCTGAAACGATCACTTCTCTTTATTTTGCTGGGGTGCCATACCCTTCTTTTCAACTCAGCTGCTTTTGCAAGAGTTTGAAGCTTGTGATGGTAAGTTCTCAGTTTTGAACAACTCCCTGTTTTCCGCTTATTTTCTTTTCACAGAGGCAGAGTCTGCTTATCCTTGAAAACGGTGTTTTCTCTGGAATAGGGGAATATCTTTGAATAATTAAAACGGAATTCGATCACCTGGTAACAGAGTTTTTTCAGAGACGTTCTTATTTATACCTGCCCTTGTTCAATCTTTAATCTCAGCCGAAGTTATTGACTTTTCTAAGTCAGGGGTCACGTGGGACTGTTTAAAAAGATCAGCTGAGCTCATTTTGCTTTGAGCCCAATTTGAGTTTCTGGGGCCCAAGTTTTCTAATTGTTTCCAGGCCTCAAATGTTGGGCTGAGTTCATCGCTTTGCTCTTTTTGTTTAACGGGCCGGGTGCGTTGATGGGCTGAGGTCGTTTTAATTTTTAGGCCCAAATAGGTGGCCCAAAAACGATGTTGTTTATCTCTGGACTGGGCGCACCAAATTTAGGCCCAAACACAAGCCCCGGGCATGTATGTGGCTTGGGCCCACTTAAACTTTTCGGGTGGTTTAGCATAGGAAAATGTATTATTTGCTTGGCATGACATATACACTATTTCTATATTTATTTAATGAATTAATTCCCAAAATACAACTTTGATTAATGTATGACCAATATTACTTGTGAACTGAACTAAGTTCCTATCCTGAACTAATTTAATCCCCTTGAAAGTCTTTAAAGCCCTTTTTTATTTTTGTATGCAAAAAGGTAAGCAGGGCAGCGAGTGAAAGATTTTCATATGATGAGAAAGCCAGTCTCTTTCTATCCGTCCCAATTCTTTACCGCTGTCCGGATCAAGGGTACGGTCGAGTTCCTTCGTCCCTTGAATATCATACCTAGAAAGAGTCAAAAAAAAGTAAAGCCAGAGCTAGTATAAGAAAAAACCTCCCGTCCCGAAGCCATGGTAGGCTTACCTTTACTAAACTAAACAATTCTCGCCGTCTCAGAGCAGAGGGCAAGTCTCACCCCACGGGCACAGCTTTACTACTTCCAATCTCCTAACTAAGGGCCTTACCACCAACATCGCTTCTTCCTTCAACGCAACGGCTAATTCAATACCAGCTTCACCACGCCCTTAAAGCGCTTAATCTAGTTATATTACTAGTTAAGTTAAAGGCTAGGAAAAGAGAATCTCTTGTAGCTAGTCTTTTTAATTAGCTTTAGTGTACTTCAAACTCAAAAAGTTCAAGTTGGCAAAGCAATATCTGCTCTCTGTGGGTGGCTAGAAGAAAAATTATGATGTCTGCTCTCTGTGGGAATAGCCCAATATCTGTACAATTAGAATAACTCAAGTTGGTAGAGCCTTAGCATCATGAGTTCTACTTCTAATCAAATTTTATAGGTTTAGATTTATGTTTATTATTTCTTATATGCTTTAGGAGTGGGCTATTATTTACTTTACTTAAATTGGGCTATTATTAGTTTATTAGATTAGAGATATACTAAATGAATGTGCTAATTTTTTTTTTTATACAAAAAAAAAAAGGAAGAAGAAGCAAGGCATGCATGTGGGCTAATATTTATCTGGTGCAGTGAGCTAATTAATATTTATTGGAGCATGAATAATTTACACCCCGTTCAGTATTTTACAAATCTTCCCCTATTTTAAAAATCTTCCACTCCAGTTTACACGTAGGTCCATACTTGGTGATAACACTTCTACATAACATAACATTATTAACCGAGTATAACAAAGTAGTTTTATTCCCAATGCAACTAAGTTTGTCGTGAGCTTTGAGCAAAGTAGACATGATGTAACCGTGGCATCAGAGCAGCTCTAATTCCTTCACCATCTGTCTCACTTGCAGCCTCGCAGGTGTTGCAATCTTCACCAAAACTGAAAAGAAAATATTATCGTGAAAATTCTTCCACTTAAATATTAAAAAGCATGGTGGAACCTCTTACCAGCATTATATATTAAAAATGAAATAGAAATTTTAAAATAACTAATTTTTTTTTTCTTTTTTGCAACGAAAAGTAATCTTAAAACTTTTTTTTGACATGTCGTGTAAACAAAATTAAAAAATTAACTGACGAATCCCGAAGAACACAAAACTCTCACAAACAAACAAAATTATTTTAAAGGACAAACAAAATCATTTTTTATTACAAGAAACTAGAATGTTATAAAGAAACAAAAGGAGAACATAATAGACAGAGGTGTCTACCGCGAAATTTACAGCTGACATAATCCTTCCTTGTCCAGCATCCAACAGAGAAATGTTTACTCTTTGTGTAGATCAATTCAGTAATTTTCCATTGCACTTCAGAGTCTAGAAATATCCATTGCCTAGTAAAACAATTCAAGGCCCATTTTCTGTCTGAAATTCTGAACACACGTGATGCATGCAAAAGTATGAACCTGCTCGGTTTTGGTGGGGTCAAAAGGAGGATGAAAGAAGAGTGCATCGGGCTAGTTGGGCAACTTTAGGCTTACCAAAGCAGAGTTTTCGTGACTTCCATGAATTCAACTTGGCCCTCCTCGCCAGCCAATGCTGGAAACTTATTACTGAACCCGGTTCCCGTTGGGCAAATGTGATTAAAGCTCGTTATTTCCCCAACGACAACTTCATTGAAGCCAAAAAAGGAGGAAGATGTTGACGTGAGTCTCCTAATTAATCAAGGAGATTTATTTCCTTGATTAATTAAAGGATTTACTTTCCTACTCTATTTAGTTGACGAATCTTTGTATAATTAGGAGATACTTTCATAATTCTTTACTGTATCTCATTCCTTGTAAAGCACTCTGTAAACTCATATATATACCTCCTTATGGAGAAGAATAAAATAACCTAATACATTCAAACCCATATTCATATTTTAGCATGGTATCAGAGCAATCAATCCTCGGTTGTCTCTAAATCTTCATATCAAAGTTCTTCGAACACAAACCCTAAATCCTCATATCAAATTTCTTATCAAATTTCTTCAAACACAAAACCCTAAATCAAATTCCTCATATGTACAGATTCAGATTCAGATCTTCATACCCAAATCCTCATATCCTCTTATCACAAAACCCTAAACACATCAGTTTTCTCTTATTCTTAAATCCTTCCGCTGCCATGGATATCGTCTCATCCTCCAAAATTGCCACCACTGGTTCCCCATGTTATGTTTTGCATAGTTCTTCAAAGACACACACATGGGTCATTGACACCGGAGCCACTGATCACATGACCTTTGATCCTGGACAAATTTACTGTCATACACCGTCTTCTCAATCGGCGGTGTCTAATGCCAATGGTACCCCCTCCCCCATAATTGGGGAGGATTCCCTCTCTCTCTTTGACTCCCTCACTTTGGATTCTGTGTTGATTGTTCCATCCTTATATCATAATCTCTTGTATGTTGCCCAAATTACTACGGCTTTGAATTGTACTATAACTTTTTGGCCTACTCATTGTGTTTTTCAGGACATTCTCAGCAGCAAGACGATTGGTTGTGGTACTAGGAGGGGCAAACTCTACTATCTGGACTTGGCATTTGACAGTGAAGCCAGCCTCAGTCAAGCTTACAAAATTGGGGGTGTGAGTGTTGAGAAGCACACTTCCGAAGTATGGTTATGGCATCGCCGTATTGGACATGCTTCGTTTGGATACTTACAGAAGCTATTTCCTTCCTTATTTTCCAAGTTAGATATTTCCAGTTTTCAGTGTGACATCTGTGCACTGGCCAAGAGCCATCGTGTTCCTTTTCCCTTAAGCTCAGCTAAAAGTCTGGTTCCCTTTTCTCTTGTTCATTCTGATGTTTGGGGTCCGGCTAGAATTCCCACTCCAGGGGGCGCTCGATGGTTTGTCACGTTTATCGATGATTGCACACGTATGACCTGGGTTTCCCTTCTCCAGACCAAAAGGGAAGTCAGTTCCAAATTTCAACAGTTCTATCATATGGTAGAAACTCAATTTCATACTCGAATTCAGATTCTTCGTTCCGATAATGGCGGATAATTTCTCAACCATGATCTGAATCAGTTCCTTCAAGATCATGACATCATACATCAACGCTCATGTCCTTACACTCCCCAACAGAATGGTGTGGCTGAATGAAAGAATAGACACTTATTGGAAGTAGTTCGTGCCTCTCTATTTGGTGCCAATATGCCTCGATCTTTTTGGGGGGAAGCCGTTCTCTCTGCAGCGTACCTTATTAATCGGATCCCCTCAAGTATCCTCAATTTCCAAACTCCCCTTCAAACACTATACCACCATCTCCAAACACCTCCTACCCCAAACCTGGAACCTCGGATTTTTGGCTGTGTGGTCTTTGTCCACTTACATGATCACCAACGCAGCAAATTGGATCCCCGTGCTGAGAAGTGTGTTTTCATTGGTTATGCGCCTCATCAGAAAGGTTACCGATGTTATCATCCTCCTAGTCAGAAGGTCTATACTTCGATGGATGTTGTGTTCCGGGAACACGAGATCTATTTTTCAGATGCACAGGAGGACACTTCTCAAAATTCAGAAATTTTTTGCCTTCAAGATTTTTTCCAGATTCGTTCCAGACTCAAAACGACCGGTCGCCGGCCTCTAGCGACCGGTCGCCCGACGCAAATGACCGGTCGCCAGACGCACACGACCGGTCGCCAACGACTCTGCTTGAAAGCGACCGGTCGCCTGCACCCAGCGACCGGTCGCCTCCCCCAAATTTTTCTAAACTTGTTCCGCTTCAGTCATCTCCCTACCATCACACTTAGGAGGAGAAAATTGAAGAGTTTGTGCCCGCTCCAGAGAATTTTTCAGCTCCAGTATCACACCAATCACCTGCTGAGGACGTCATTCAGGTAACTTCTACACCTGAAACTGATAACAGTAATGAAATATCTCTTGATGATTGCATTTCAGAAGGCATTGAGTCTGCATATGAGAATCCTAAAAGGAAGGATCGTGGTATACCTCCAGTTCACTACGAAGTAGATCTTAATGCAAAGGGGAAATATCCCATCAACAATTATGTATCCCTCAACAGATTATCAGAGTCATGGGTACACTTTGTGAAGCAGTTAGCCGACATACCTGTTCCCAACAGTGTAACTGAGGCACTAGAAAACCAAAAATGGAGAGAAGCCATGAATGAAGAAATGCGAGCTCTCCAGAAGAATGGCACATGGGAACTCGCGCCATTACCTCATGGAAAGAAGACAGTGGGATGCAGGTGGATTTATATTGTGAAACTCAAAGCAGATGGATCCATTGAAAGATATAAAGCTAGATTGGTGGCGAAGGGATACACACAGAGATATGGGATAGACTACCAAGAGACCTTTGCCCTAGTAGCCAAGATCAAAACTACCAGAGTCCTTCTGTCTCTAGCAGCAAATCTCGATTGGCCATTACATCAGTTTGATGTAAAGAATGCATTCTTACATGGAGACCTAGAAGAAGAAGTATATATGGACTTGCCACCAGGATGTAACTTCGCTCGTGACAAGGAGAATCAAGTTTGCAAGCTCAAAAAGTCATTATATGGGTTAAAGCAGTCTCCCAGGGCATGGTTTGGTAGATTCACTAAATCCATGAAGAATTTTGGATATACACAGAGTAATTCGGATCACACTTTGTTCTTGAAGCGTGATGGAAAGAAGCTTAATGCATTGATCGTTTATGTGGATGACATAATTGTGACTGGAAACGACACAGGACAACAACTGAAATTGCAGAAGTATTTGTCTCAGGAATTTGAGATGAAGGATTTAGGTGATCTGAAGTACTTTCTCGGAATTGAAGTAGCAAGGTCCGCAAATGGTATATTTCTGTCACAAAGGAAGTATGTATTGGATCTGCTCGCTGAAACAGGATTGCTTGGATGTAAGCCTGTTGACACACCCATCGAGATGAATCACAAGTTGTGTGAAGACATGGATCAAGAACCAACCAATAAGGAACAGTACCAACGCCTTGTTGGAAGGTTAATATATTTAGCCTACATAAGACCACATATTGCATATGCTGTGAGTGTGGTCAGTCAGTTTATGCATTCACCCAGTGTGTCTCATAGGAATGTAGTTGATCGAATCTTAAGGTACTTAAAGTTAGCCCCTGGAAAAGGATTAATGTTCTAAAAAAATAGAGCTCTTGAAGTTGTGGGATATACAGATGCTAATTGGGCTGGCTCCATTACTGATAGACGCTCTACTTCAGGTTACTTTACCTTCGTGGAAGGTAATCTAGTCACTTGGTGGAGTAAAAAACAAAATGTGGTTTCTCGGTCTAGTGCAGAAGAAGAGTATCGAGGAATGGCCCATGGAGTTTGTGAATTGCTATGGATTAGAAAATTATTGACAGAATTGGGTTTCAAGCCAAGAAAGCCAATAGAGTTACATTGTGATAACAAGTCAGCCATTGACATTGCACATAATCCAGTTCAGCATGATCGCACCAAACATGTTGAAGTGGATAGACACTTTCTCAAAGAGAAAATTGAGAAGAAGATCATCCGCCTACCATTCATAAAATCAGAAGATCAACTTGCCGATATGTTAACAAAAGCTGTTTGTAGCAGAGTGTTTCATGACTCACTTACCAAGTTGGGCATTGGTGACGTATATGCACCAACTTGAGAAGGAGTGTTGACGTGAGTCTCCTAATTAATCAAGGAGATTTATTTCCTTGATTAATTAAGGGATTTACTTTCCCACTCTATTTAGTTGATGAATCTTTGTATAATTAGGAGATACTTTCCTAATTCTTTACTGTATCTCATTCCTTGTAAAGCACTCTGTAAACTCATATATATACCTCCTTATGGAGACGAATAAAATAACCTAATACATTCAAACCCATATTCATATTTTAGCAGAAGACCCTCCTTGACTTGGGCAAGTTTCATTGAAGAAAGGAGAATTATTATACAAGGAGCTAGATGGCATATTATAAGTGGTTCTCGTGCTCGGCTATGGACTGATAGATAGGTCACAACCATTTCATGTGGGCAGCTGCAACCTCAACTCCAAATCAATGATGCCAACATGAAAGTGGAAACCATCATTGACTTGGACTCTAGGACTTGGAATTTGGAACCAATCAGGGGCTTCATAACGGATGAAAAGGCTATGGCGATTCAGCGCATCCCAATTGGAAATATAAGAACTGAGGACCGATTGATCTGGCTAGGTGAAAAGAATGGGTTGTACTCCGTCAGATCAGGATACCATTCTATTCATGCCCAACATCTTGCCAATATAGAGCATCGCCCATCTTTCTCTCTTGAGGTCAGCCCAAAAGTTTAGAATTTGCTATGGAAGGCAGCGATCCCCCCAAAAATGAAACACTTCCTTTGGAGGGCAGTTCACGGAACTTTAGCAACCACCCTGGCTCTCTTCAATTGCAAGATCAAGCAAAACCCCATTTGCCCATTATGCAAGGAGCATGAGGAGTCTGTTGAGCACCTTATTTTGCTTTGTCCTTGGGTGAGTCTAATATTGTTTGGAGGTTCTCTTAGTTACAGAATTGAAAGGCAAGACGTTACCTCATTGGATCAATGGCTGTTGGAGTGCACCACAAAAGGCATCAACTCCAAAGAGAACCAAAAGCACATTCTACACCAAATCGCTATCACTTGTGTGGGCTATTTGGAAAGCAAGGAACATAGCCATTTTTTATGATCTGTCCCTTAATGCAATCCTCACCATTCAATCCATCACTTCCCAACTCATAGAGTTTAATATGATTTTGGATGTGACAAGGGATAGAATTACTAGACATGATGAACCCATTCCTACGCGCCTGGGTATGTTCCAATCGCTCCAAACTTAAAGATTAATTTTGATGCTGCTTGCACTCTTCTTCTTGTTAGTATTTTAGGTTGTTTGTATATTTTAGCTTTATGCAGATGGAGATTTTTGTAGAGAGGAAGAGAGAAATTTGAGAAGAGACTGTTGTATTGCATTTTCACAAATAGTTAGCTTACATAGTGTGCTCGATAGAGAGAGAGAGAGAGAAGGGAGATTCTTCTCTAACTGAATTACAGCTCTTACCCTATGAGGTGCTTACACTTGTCATTCCAAATCTAAGCTAGAGAATCTACCTGGACTATAATCCAATGGTTCTAAATACATCACAAATAAAATAAACATAAAAGAATAGAAATAGAGCTTGGTAGCTTCGGCCTTAAGAAAGCAGCTGCAGGATTACATTCCAACACTCCCTTCTAATCCTTTAGCTGATTTCACACCAAGGAGGCCTCTTAGACTAACAAAACGATCCTTAGGCAGAGCCTTGGTCAAAATATCTGCTATTTGATCTTCTGTCTTGCAGTAGATTAGCTCAATTTCTTTTGCTTGGATAGCTTCCCTGATGAAGTGGAATTTCCGACTGATATGTCTAGTTTTCTGGTGATGAATTGGATTTCTAGCCATTGCAATAGCAGAGGTGTTATCACATAGGATTGGTGTACCTTCTACTTGTTCTTCACCAAAATCTTCAAGCACAAACCTTAGCCACTTAGCCTGTGAAGTTGCTTCTGCAGCACTCACATATTCAGCTTCTGCTGTGGACAAAGCCACTGTGTTTTGCTTGATGGAAGCCCAAGAAAACATGCATGAGCCTACTGTGAATGCATATCCTGATGTGCTTCTCATATCATCCTCACTTCCTGCCCAATCACTGTCACAATACCCTATTAGAGTAGTTGTTTTCCCTTTCACAAACTCAATGCCAAAATCAGCAGTGCCTTGTATGTATCTCAGCACTCTTTTGGCAGTTCCCATGTGTTTCTTTGTGGGATTGTGCATGAATCTAGCAAGCAGGCTAGATGCAAACATTACATCTGGTCTTGTGGCAGTCAAATAGAGCAAGCTCCCTACTATATGTCGATATTCACTCTCACTTGCTGCTTCACTTCCATCTTCTTTGCATAGTTTCTCATTCACCACAAGTGGAATTGCTACTGACTTGCAGTCCTTCATTCCAAACTTCTCAAGAAGTTTCAGTGCATATTTCTTTTGACGGATAAAAATGTGCCTCTCTGTTTGTATCACTCCCATGCCAAGAAAGTGATGCAACAACCCCAAGTCTGTCATCTCATAGTGTTGCATCATATCATGCTTAAACTCCTTAAGCAATTTGGGACAACTACCAGTATATATAATATCATCTACATAAAGTGAGACAATAATAATACCTGAAGTGTCATTAGTTTTGACATAGAGAGTAGCTTCACTAGTACTCTTTTTGAATCCTGCATTGTTGAAGTAAGCATCTATCTCATCATACCAAGCCCTTGGGGCTTGTTTCAGTCCATATAGGACCTTGTTCAACTTGTACACTTTGGTTTCTGTATTCTCTTGAACATAGCCTTGTGGCTGTTCAACATAGACTTCCTCCTTTAGAATGCCATTTAGAAAGGCAGACTTCACATCCAATTGATACAAACTCCATTCCTTTTGTGCAGCACGGGCAATCAAGGTTTGAATGGTGTCTAGCCTTGCCACTGGTGCAAATGTTTCATTGTAATCAATCCCGGGCTTTTGTGAATAGCCTTTAGCCACCAGTCTAGCCTTATTGTTCTGCACAGTGCCATCTAGATTAAGTTTGACCTTGTAGACCCACTTGACACCAATTACTGGTTTGTCAAATGGTCTGTCAACCAATTCCCATGTATTGTTCTTCTCAATCATCTCTAATTCAGCCTTCATTGCATTTCTCCATGATTCATCCAAATCAGCTTCTTCAAAGTTGTCGGGTTCCACAATGCACATGTTACATTGTGCCATGATTTCATTAATGCTCCTCCACTTGTGAGGTGTGTGATCAAACACTTGAGACATGTCAAGTATTTCTTCCTCTTGAGGTACAATATCTTCTTCGGCTTGCATTTGAGTATCCAAGAACTGAGTTGATTCATCAAATACCATCTGTTTAGGTTCTGCATTATTTTGGTTTTCAGTCTGCACAGGCATTCTCAACTCTGCATTATTAGTATTCTCCCATTTCCATGAGATATCTTCATCAAAATAAACATCTCTAGACAAGATAATCTTTCTAGTTTTAGGATCATATAATCTGTAACCCTTTTCACAGAGTCCATAGCCCACAAAAATGCATTTGTGACTATTTTCTTCCAACTTGTGTCTTAATGCTGAAGGGATAAACACATGACATAAAGATCCAAACACTTTCAAGTGTGCAATACCTAGTTTTCTTCCATTGTAAGCCTCAAATGGTGTCACCTTCTGAAGAGACTTAGAAGGACACCTGTTGAGTAGATATACTGCAATATTAACAGCTTCTGCCCAAAACTCATAAGGAAGACCCTTTTCATGTAGCATAGACTTTGCCATCTCTATCACAGTCCTATTCTTTCTCTCAGCTACTCCATTTTGCTGAGGAGAATATGCTACTGTCAGCTGCCTTTGTATTCCAACATTATTGCAATATTCATGGAACTCATTTGACATGAATTCCCCACCTCTGTCACTTCTTAAACATTTCACCTTATATCCACTTTGCAATTCTGTCATAGCCTTGAATTTCTTGAAGCATTCAAAAGCATTTGATTTATTTCTAAGAAAGTAGACCCAAGCCATTCTTATACAGTCGTCTATGAATAACAGAAAATACCTGTTTTCTGACATAGATGCAATCTGCATTGGTTTACAGATGTCTGTGTGTACCAACTCAAGTGGAAACTAAGCTCTCCAAGTGGATTCTGCAAGGAATGAGTCTCTATGTTGCTTTCCTAGCCTGCAACCTTCACAGACCTCAAGATCCTTTTCCAAGCTAGGCAAGCCATGAACCATGTCTTGAGTTTCAAGTAGCCTAATGCTTTGATCATTAAGATGCCCCAGTCTCTTGTGCCAAGTTTGCAAGTTGTGTGTCACACTTGCTCTTAGCACCAACTGAGTAGCTAGCACCATTGTGAGAGGAAAGCACCTGTTGCTAGTCATTTGAACTTTAGCAATAGGATTTTGCAGTGACCAATCATCAAAAATTGTCACCAATATTCCCTTTCCAAACACCAGGCAATATCCATGCTCCATCATCTGCCCAACACTGAGCAAATTTTCTTCTAATCCAGGCACCAACATCACTTCTTGAATGTGCTTTCTGCCCACTTTGGTTTCTATCACAAGTGTGCCTTTCCCTGCAACTTGAACTGTCTCTCCAGTCCCCATTTTCACCTTGGAATTTACATTCCTTCGAATATCCACCAATAGCCTTTCATCTCCAGTCATGTGGTTACTGCAACCACTGTCCACATACCATGAATTGTTCATTTTCACACCTGTCACAACATTGCATGCATAAAACAGAGTTCCAGTTTCTTCAATCTGATTGCCATAATTCACCTTCTATACAGATTGATTTCGATGGCAATCTCTGAGTATGTGTCCAAACTTTCCACACCCTTTGCATTTTGGTTTTCCTTCAAACCAGCACTTGCCATAGTGCAGTTTCTCACAATGCTTGCAGGGTGTTTTGGTTCCTTCATTTGATGCATTTTTTTTTATAAAATAAACCAAGGGATTAGGCGAGATTAGCTCTTCAGTATCGGTCATCGAATGCACAAACATCCACCACCCTCAAAGAGGGGACCAACACTTTGGAAGCCCCCCGCCCGTCCCCTTGATCATAATTTATTAATAAGAAACAAAAACATAAAAGAAACACAGGGGGGACCGAACCAAACCCTGTAGAAGAGAAAGACAATGACATAAAAGCACAACAACATGCTGACCTAAGAGACCAAAACTCTGAAAGAGTAAACAAAAGAAACTAGGAGAACCGGTAATTAGGCATGCCCAGCCAGTCTCGCTGACAAAAAGGCAAAATAAAAGAAGGTGTAGTATCCCACCAAATTAAACCGGAGCCCAAAGCAGCATAATTTGCCAAAGCATCAGCAGCATGATTACCCTCACGAAAGATATGAGAAATCTTAAATGACATGTGTTGGAGACGATGCAAGCAATTTTGCCAATCAACTCGTAGAAGCCAAGGGACCAAATGTGGAGAGCGAAAGAATTTAGTAACTAACAACGAATCGGTTTCAATCCAAACATTATGCCAAGCATGTAGCCAAGCAAGCTCAATGGCCTTTATGACCGCTAAAACTTCAACATGAACTGCACTAGGAACATCTAAATTGGCCGAAAATGCCCCAAGAACATGGCCCTGATAATCACGAAACACACCACCACTACCTGCTTTACCAGAGTCACTTTTGCGCGCTCCATCAGTATTAATTTTGACAGAGCCAAAACAAAGGGGATGCCACATAACCTCAACAATTTTGGGATTGGGGCGATGACGACAGCGCACCCCAATGGAATGAATAGGACACAGATCACGCACCTTATTCGACATATGACCCCTGGCCAGAGGACTAGAGGCACGCACATGATTAATAATGGTACGACAAGCAGAAGAAACCGTAGAAACCTTCTCCTCAAACCGCAACTTGTTCCTTAAATCCCAAATTAACCACACAGTAGTTCCGAACATAAGAAGCCATAGATCCATGAGCTGAGGGCTAAAATGAGTAGATGGGCCGGAAGAAAGAATTACTGCTAAAGGCCCCGGAGTAAAGTGCAGACCAAAAAACATGAACATAGAACTCCATATGGAACAAGCAAAGGGGCACTCAGAAAATAAATGATTAATATTCTCTGAAGCCATCCTGCAAAATAAGCACATAGAAGCAAGGGCAATACCACGTTTTTGAAGAAAATCCTCTGTGAGAATCCTGCCATGCATAACTTTCCACACTAAGAACGATTTCCGTGGCTCAATAAAAGGTTTCCAAATTAACTTACACCAAGGAACCTCGGCAAACTTAGGTCATGTGAATTCATAAGCATCCTTAGCAGAGAGGGTGCTAGACGAGGATGACGCCCAAACTAACAAATCACCTGCAGCATGATCATGAAAAGAAGAAATATCCATAATATGCTCACAAATACCTGGAAAGTGCAAAGTTAGTAGAGATGGAAGGTACCAGACACCATTCACACGATACTGAGAAACCAATTCCCCCATGCATGGCCGTAGAGAAGGGTGAAGACCAAAATAAATAGACAGAGGTTGACCAATAAAGTTATCCCACCAAAAAGAAGTGCTCTTACCATCTCCAAGAAGATAGCGAACATTACTGAGTACATCTGGCCAAATACGCTTGAGGCTGGGCCAAATGGAGGACGGAACATAAGAAGAACGAATCTTACCCCCTCTCCAAAACCTATCCCGAAGAAACTGGCAGCCCAAAGAAGAAGACGAAAGAGCGTCCCAGCCTTTTTTGAGTAAAAATGCTCGATTTAAAACCACTAGCTGCTTAAGGCCAAGACCACCTTCTGCCATAGGAGCACAACATCGACGCCAAGAAACTAGTGGAACCCCACGTTTGTTAAAGGATCCAGACCAAAGGAAATTACGACACCAAGTCTCAATTTTCCGAAGCAGAGACATTGGCCACTCATAGATCTGAAAACTATAAACAAGCATACTAGCTACAACAGACTTAAGTAGCTGAAATCTACCCGCCACAGAAAGCTGAGACCCTTTCCACGAAGAAAGCTGAGATCTGATTTTGTCTGCAATGCCCTGAAAATATATTGCACGAGGCTTGCCCTTGAAAATAGGAACACCCAAATAATTAAAGGGATACGACCCCACCTTGATGCCTAGAACATTCGAAATCAAACGATGGCGGTGTTGGAGAGTCTTACCCAAAAAAACATTAGACTTTGTTTTGTTGATAACTTGGCCAGAATTAAGCTCATATTCTTTCAAGAAATCCATAAGGATTGTGAGATTTTTCCTGGAGCCTCTACATAACACAATGATATCATCTGCAAAAAGAACATGGGAAATTGTTTGCACCCCGCGGGGCAAAGATATTGGGATGAGCTTACCATTATTAATCAAATCTGAAATACCACGACTAAGCACCGCTTCTGCCATACAAAATAGCAGCGGAGACAAAGGATCACCTTGGCGAACTCCACGCCCACAAGAAAAGTAACCAGAAACTTGTCCATTAACAAGAATAGAAAGCTTGGCAGAATGCAAAAGGATACGAACCCACTCAACAAAAACACTATGACAGCCAAACGAAGTCAAAACACGTAGTAGGAAATCCCAAGAAAGAGTATCAAAGGCCTTTGCCACATCCAACTTAAGGGCCACATTACCTCCAGCACATGCATTGTCTAACAAATTGCAACATTCAGAAGTAAGGATAATACCATCAACAATATTCCTACCTGGAGCAAAAGCATGCTGTTGAGGGGAAATAATCCGAGAGGCAATTGGAGCAAGCCGTATAGAGAGAATTTTAGGAATAATCTTGAACAAAAAATTTGCCAAAGCAATGGGCCGATATTGCCCCATCGAAACAGCATTAGGAACCTTCGGAATGAGGATAATGAGGCTAGAATTGAATGTCGCAGGAAGGTAACCATCCCGAAAAAATTGTTGAACAAAACACACGACCTCCTTGCCCACAATATCCCAACACTCTGAGAAAAAGTTACCACTAAAACCGTCAGGACCAGGGGTGCTAGAAGGGTCCATTTGTTTTACAGCAACAAAAATTTCCTCAGCACTAGGAAGAGCAATCAAACTCAAGTTTTCCTCAGTTGTAACTAAAGAAGGGATAACTTTTTCCACTAACCCTGTATCAGTAACAGATTTGGCAGCAAACACTACAAGAAAAACCCCCTTTACTGACGGCTAAAAAGTGTCACTATAGCCATTAGATGACGGTTCCAAAAGCGTCAGCGACGCCAGTGTCAGGAAAGGGTACCACCATACTTGACACTTTTTATCCGTCAAGCAATTGTGTTTCCTGACGGGTAAAAAGCGTCATGGATTGGTGAAAAACCGTCAACAAAGGCTTTTCTTGTCGCTTAATAAGCATCAACAAATATATTTCTTGACATTTAATAAATCTTTCTTGACGGTTCTTAGCCGTCAAGAGTTGTACAACTGAAATTAAAAAAAAAAAAAAAAAAAAAGAAAAGAGAGCTTCCTGTACAACTAAAGTTTCAAAGGATTTAATAACTAAATGAATATATTAAAAAAATGTGAAGATGAAATTTTATATCCATTAAAGTAGAATATTTTGATACAAACATTCAAAAGCTCCTAATACATGCTGAAATAAACCAAGCTATCTAGTACGATAGAAGGCTTCACTATAGCCATTAGATTTACGACTCTGGACCACCCCTCCAAATCATATGCTGTTAGACAAGAATACCTGCAACAGATTACCAAAATAAGTTTCTAGCCAACATGTCTATTGTACCTTAAAACGAACCAGAAGCTCTAACCCAAATTTTTGAATCTCAGTGGCATTTGGCCTCTACCATAACTGTAACTAATTGGGAATTTAGAAGGTAATTCAATAATCTAACATTGAAAATAGAGTGAGCAACTAGATTACAAAACAAGAAAGACAAGTACTGAAACAAAATGCATTATATTAGCATGGAAAGTGAGATATGACAACAGTATCAACAGGCTAATAAATTTTTTTCTTTTCATGGTCCAACAACTTCGATTGAATTCAATTAAATAGAGATAATTTCCAAACCTTGTCTGCAAATTCTTGGTCCAAATAGAAGCTTCATTCAATAATGTGTTTCATGGCAAGTTTGTGTGCTCTACAAGAAAATATTAAAAACAAACTTTTCAGAGGCTCACTTATGTTGGTAAGACATGTCACAATTTCATTGCACACAAATACTCTAGTTAGGTTTTAATAATTTTAATAGAAACTAAAAATTATATGCAAACTGCACTGATCTTTTAAAATAAATACCAAAATTATTAGAATTTTATCTTAAGTCTGCACCAGTCACTTTAATTTTTGTGGAAAACCAAATTTTGTGAATACAATGAAACCAAAAGTTCATGTTTAGCATCAACAACAATATGCTGCAATGTAACAGTGAATAAAAGATATAACAGAGATGATAGCTGATAACCTCTAACTGCAACACATATACTAAATATGTTTAAAGGACATTGATAATGGTTCATGTATCTATATGATTGCCAGCATTTGCATTTCTTAAATTCTCGAATCCCATTTCCCTTTTCATTCAAACTCTTGAGAAAGCAATAGCGGGCAGTACTTAAGAGCAAAAAGATATATAAGATTATATATATGTATATCATGGTTATTTAAGATTAAGGAAGGTTATGAGAAAGATACTATAACCCAAACAACTTCTATGATCCAAACTATTGAAGCTAGCCTAATAAGTGCAACATCAGATCTGATGATTAAACCAAATCAGAATGCTTACCTTTTCCTACATATGCTTTGTCCAAATAAAAATTGAAAAACTGAAAATCTACAAAAATCACAGCCCATATTTGACTTTATGGGTCGAGACCCAATGGGATGAAATGAAAGACGGGGCAGCATGTAAATGTTGAGGAAGGGATTTGAGGTTCTTTGAGCTAGGAAATACCGGGGAGGTAGAAAAAGACAACTTCTTAATGTCATTATTCGAAACATCTACCAAGTCAGCACGCTTATTGTAATATACAATCAATTGTTTTGAGGGAGCAAAGACTCAAATGATATCCAAATTAAGATAAAACTACCTCTTAATAATTGTCAGTGAAAGATATAGAAAGTAAAAGTCATATTCTAGCAACCAAACAGAGCATCATAATTGGCATAGCAAATTACAAGAAATCTAGATAAATCATTCTTATTCTAGTGTTGTGTATGACATATAATCAACTTAGAGCAAACTGAACTTAAAGTCTAAAACTTGTAGAAACCAGACCACATGTTGGTTAAAAAATAACCTCATTCAACGGTTACTCTAGAACACAGAGCACAAGTTCTTGTTACTTTAGGAAACTAAAACTAAATAGTAGAGAAAGGAACTAAAACGAAAGGCTTTATGTGTTAAGCACTAATTTCAGTAGAAATCACTAATTACAATGGAGCAAGAAATAAAGCACATATCATCAATAATTGTTCAAGAACCTAAGATTTTAGAGCAAGAGAAACAGCAGAAAAGACAATAGCAATAAGATACAGACATAACCAACACCAAAAGTACAGGCAAAGCAAAACCAAAGGCTAAATCAAACCAGTGTCACAAAGATTATGAAGAAAGATGAAAAGGCTGGACTATTACCTGCGTCACACTCCGTCTTGCCTCCTAATATTCAAACAATAAACCTTTAAATTAGAGCAGGGCATTACTTCGAACAAAAACCCCGGGATTAAATTTTTTTAATTTAAAAAAACAGAAGATTGCTTCAATTTTATCACATCCAAAATATCTACAATGAAAATAATCAAATACTCAAAACATAACCCTAAAATCAAATTGAAGAAACCAAATTTCATTACAAGGAAATAAAATCAGCGACAGTAATCAAATACCCAAACATAACCCTAAAATCAAATTGCAAAAATGGGATTTCTTTATAAAGAAAAATAATCAGCCACATTTACCATAACCCTAATTGTCTTCGCTCATCACAGATTTAGGAATAGATTTAAAGATGAAAATGAAGAGGGATAAAAGAGTTTACCTGTTAGATTGTCACAGTGGCGACGAAGATTCCAGAGAAGATCGAGCCCGGCTAGTGATGAGGAAGAGCGATTGTGCCGATGGAGAGAGGAATCATCGAGCAAGCGTGCAGGAGACAAGAATGGAATAGCAAGAGAGAAGAGGGAGCGAGTGGGGAGAGAGACTCGGTGTGTTTGATTTCATTTTGGGTTTGGTGAAGCGCTAGCGTTGCAGAGATGGATGAGTAAGAAGCTGGCGTTGTATTTCAAATTTCAGAACTTTTTCCTCTTTGATTTGTATTTCCAATTTCAGACTTGAAGAAACAGTGGAAACCTAAGGCTTGTGATTTTGGGTTTTGGAGCGAAATATTTTTTTGGTGAAATTTTGGAGCGAAATATTGCAAACCACAGTATCGCCTTTTTTTTAAAAAAGCGTCAAGTATAACGAGATCTCTTTGACGGTTTTTAAGAAGTGTCAAGTATAAAGGGCTTTAATTGACATTTTTTATAAAACGTCACAAAATACTAGTATATAGTTGACATTTATTAAAAAGTGTCAAGTATTAGTAGAATAGTTGATGGTTTTTCAACAAACGTCAACTATGAAGTGTCAACTAAAGCATATTTTCTTGTAGTGAAAAAGATCAGAATAAAAATGCACAACATGCGATTGAATGGCACACGGATCCTCAAGAATAGTGGATCCATTTTTTAGGAGAGAAATAGAACAACAAGCCTTCCGAATTTTACACATAGAGTGGAAAAAATAAGTATTTCTATCCCCATCCGCGAGCCATTTAGTTCTGGACTTCTCCTTCCAAAAAATCTCCTGAACACGAAAAGCTTCAATTAATGAAGCTTGCAACTCACTCTCCTTGCTAAATAAAAGATCTGACCCCCCATCATGTGCTATTACCTCCTGAACAGCGTCAAGTTCCATCAGGCGCGCAGTCACATTATGATTAACATCCCCAAAAACCTCCCAGTTCCAAGAACGCAAAGATTTACGGAGAATCTTCAATTTGTGAGTGAGATTAAAATAAGGGTCCATAGAAGAGTGAGTGGCTGCCCATGTAGACTTAACAAACTGATGAAAATCTTTATGTGTTAACCAAGCTCTCTGAAAACGAAAAAGGGAAGCACGGGGACGAGCTAGCTTGCCAAAACTCATCACAATGGGATTATGATCATAGCAAAGTCTAGGGAGAGTATAACAATCAAAATAATCCCAAGCGTCAAGCCAAAGAGTGTTCCCAAGGCACCGATCAAGACGCCGCTCTACACGGGAGTTAATGGTCGACCCTTTTGCCCATGTGAATTTAGCACCTTTAGTATTAAAATGAATCAGCTCACAAACATCAGACATATGCTGGAACTCCTCACAAGATTTCCTGTCAATAGGACGCCCACCAAGTTTCTCATGATCCCCCAAAACCGCATTGAAATCCCCAAAAACAATCCATGGACATGAAGCAAATTGATCTTTAACAAATTCAATACTTGTCCATAAGCCACGACGAGCTAAATAAGTGGTTTTGGCATAAACCGCTGTAAACACACAACTGACCCCATCAAGGTCTGAAGAAAAAGTAACCTGTTGATCAGTAACACAATGTACTTGAACAGATATGTTAACTTTGCCAAATATCCACAAATTGGGCAACAAATCTCCACGATCATTTGTGCAGATAAGCTGAAGATTAAGAGAATTCCAAAAGGAAGAATTAAAAGAATTCAAAGAAACAAAAGGTTCAGAAAGACAAAAAACCTCCGGACGATGTTGTCTAAGAATATGACGAATTCTTTCCCGAGTGGGACCGTTACCCACGCCCCGAGCATTCCAATATAGGAACCTCATCTAGTAACCTTTTTTTATGGTTGCCCTATCTCTGAGTGCGTATGAGACAGCAGGCACCGTTCAGTCTATATCATGAGCCTGTTTGCGCATTCGTTTCCTTTGAGACTTTGTGAGCACAAGAGAGAATGATTGATTAGTATCCTCAGCGTCATTGCGTTGAGAACTAATAACATGTGATGTAGGAGCAGACGCACTCCCTCTGGCATTGCAACCATGATCCTCATTCCCCAAAACAGGATGAGTAAGCGTGGGAAACGCAATGGTGTCGCTATTATTTGAAACATTAGTCTGGGTTTCAGCTTCCTCAAAAAATATATCATGCCATGAACGCGGCCTTGGTCTAGGATCATGAGAAGGCACAGACGCTTCTAAGGCAGGGAAAGGCCTTACTTGTTTCAAAACAAAATTATCACCTTGTACATCAGCAGGATGATGGGGAGCAATGGGCTCATGATCCTCTTGACTAATCACTTGCTCATTAGCCACAATGTCAGCAATGGCTTCAATATGATCCAAAGCAGCACGTTCTATTACTGCATCTACAATAGCAGAAGCAGAAGCTACATATCTACTGGCGTCCCAGGAGTGTGTGTGGCTACGGGGCCAAGTGAAATACTATTATCAATGGCAGTGGATTTTGGAACTGGCCTATAAATCTGTTTAGCACCTTGGCCATCGGTTGAACTCTCCGGAGGTAGCTGCTGCTCCTTATGTTGTTTGGGAAGACGACGACACTTTGTACGTGTCCAAATAATCCACAATGGCCACACTGAGCAGGCAAATTTTCATACACAATCTCTACCGGAAAGCATAGTTTTCTCGTTCAACCATAATGGAAGATGGAAGCTCACCTGTAAGATCAACATCAACCAGAACCCTAGCAAAGTACCCATATAGCCGCTCTCTAGTTGCATTATCAAGCTGCAGTGGAGTGCCAACGCCTCGGGCAATTTCCATCAGGGTTCGGGGGTGCCAATAATCTTGACTTAACCCAAAAAACTTAACCCATACCTGAGCATGGGTTTGGGGCACCACCATACCAGGTTTAAAATCAGGAACCCATTGAGAAAGACGAAAAATACCGTTTGCCAGAGTACATGTGCCACCCCCCCCCCCCCCAGATACGGCGCATGTCATCCTCAGTGTCGAGATGAATATCAAAATAACCCTTTCCTAATGGAATAAGCCTCCAATCCCCATGGAGCCGCCATAAGACAGAAAGGACACGCTTGAGATCAAAGTTCTTCAGAGATGCAACCACTTCTTGAACTTCAAGAGTGTCAAGATCCTTAGAGTGCTCAATCACAGAGCATATAGAATCATACGATCTAGGCAAGCTAATTAGCAATTTCTGCACAACTCTTTCTCTACACAACTCTTCACCATAACTTTTCATTTGATTAATTAAATCAAACAGTTTAGCAACATAAATAGACAATGGTTCACTATCCTTCATACGAGTATATTCAAACTCTCTATGTAGACCTTGCAACTTAACACTTCTTACCTGTTTATCGCCTCTAAACTCTTGCTTTAGAATATCCCAAGCACCCTTTGAGGTTTCTTCATTCACTATTCTGGGGAAGATTTGGTCTGAGACTGCACTTTGGATCAATCCAAGGGCACGAGCATCCTTCATCAAAATCTCAGCCTTCGTAGACTTCTCCACTTCAGCAGCCTTAGATCCTTCTTCTTTTTCCTTTCCCTTCTTTGGATCTGAAGCATCAAAACCATTTTCAACCAAATCCCACAATCCATGAGATTTCAAAATGGTTTTCATTCGAATGCTCCAAAACTCATAGTTTTCTCCATTGAAAACTGGCGTGCGAAGCTCAGCAGAGCTTGACCCTGCCATATTAGACATTGGATTCAAACAGATGCGCCTCTTGGAATGTTGAGTGAGCTCGAATTCAGCTCAACCAAACACCAACTTTCAAGTTTTCACAGATTCACACCTAGCAACCAACCGAACCTGGCTCTGAGGCCATGTTAGTATTTTAGGTTGTTTGTATATTTTAGCTTTATGCAAATGGAGATTTTTGTAGAGTGGAAGAGAGAAATTTGAGAAGGGACTGTTGTATTGCATTTTCACAAACAGTTAGCTTACATAGTGTGCTCGGTAGAGAGAGAGAAGGAAGATTCTTCTCTAACCGAATTACAGTTGTTACCCTATGAGGTGCTTACACTTGTCATTCCAAATCTAAGCTAGAGAATCCACCTGGACTATAATCCAATGGTTCTAAATACATCACAAATAAAATAAACATAAAAGAATAGAAATAGAGCTTGGTAGCTTCGACCTTAAGAAAGCAGCTGCAGGATTACATTCCAACACTTCTCACCAAGCTGGCGCTAGTATTATTGTTCGTAATGCGCATGGAATGTTTCTGGGAGCCAAGGCCGTTCCTTTCTCGGTTGAGTCGACGATCATGGCCGAAGCTAATGCGACTCGTGAGGGTTGTCTCTTTGCAATGGAGTTGGGTCTTGTGTTTGCTTCGAATCAGACTCAAAGGAACTCATGGACAACATCAATGACAACATTGTACCCCATTCTCACTAGAATTCGCGATTATCATCACAACTTAAACCATTACACCTGGACTTGGACGCGCAGGTCTAGAAAACCAAGGTGCAGATCATTTGGCAGCTGTCGCACTATCGAGGTTGGGCCCAGAAGTCTGGACATCCAGACCCCCCACCTCACTTGTGCATGTTCTCAACAATAATGGTCTTCCTTGCTCGCCAACAAGTGCCTAATGCTGTGTGTCGGTTTGGATGGCTCTGACTCCTCTGAGCTTGAGGTTGTCTTGTCTCTCACCCATCAATTGGTTATCTAGATGTGGTCCTTGTGCTGTGTTAGGTGTTTTTAATATTGTTTCCTTTCTTTTGTTGTTTGTGCTCAGTGATCATGTGCTGGCCAGTTTGATAATTTGGGAGTCTCTTCTTTTGGGTTCTCCCTTATTATTAATGAAGTTTGGTTCATCTGATTTGACCAAAAATAAATTAAAAAAATCCTAGCAATCCAAATTGCACTACTACAAAAATGGAAAAAGACGACCAGAAAAAGACGACGGTATAAGATAAAACCGTCGTTGTATTTAAACAGACGACGGTATAAAAAAAACCCGTCGTGGATAAGTTCCTTACTGTTGAATATTTTTCAAAGACGACGTATACAAAAAAAAAAAGCGTCGTTTTTAAAAAAAGGATTTCTTCAGGGATAAAATCTGACCAAAAAACAACGACAGCAGGTATGAATCCACCGACGTAGAAAATAAAGACGACAGTTCACCAAAAAACCTGCCGTGTTAACTCCTAACTAAACACGACCAACTGTTCTTAATCCGCGTCGTATAATATAATGGAATCCACGTCTGTATACTACGACGGTGCATTCTCTGTAAACCGCCGACTTATTATTTTGGAGTATACTACGACGGTACCTACAACACTACTGTCGTTTTTATTTACCACGTCCTAAGTTCAAATTACCGTCGTATTTTTTCAATTTATACGTCTGCCTTCTCTGTAAACCGCCGTCTTATTTTTATAGCTTTTAACACAAAACAAAATTTAATTCTCAATCCTCAACAATATTTTCATCTTAAAAGGCAAATCTCTTCGTGTTAAATATTGATCAATATTTACACAATATATGTACACAAATTTGGCAAATACATCGTGGTTTCTTTTCTGCCTTCACCCTCAGCTTGTTCAACTGTTTCTTCCTCTCATATGCAAGCTGGGCCCTCTCCTTCCTCTTGTTCTCAAGCTCCTGCACAGCCACAGATGAATATCTAATAATTTCAGAAAATCAAAATCAACAAAGTATGAAAAGCTCACTCCTCGATTCCCATTTTCATCAAAATCAACTGTTTCTTCAAAACTCCTGTGTAGCAAGGGTGGAACCAGACTTAGAACCTGTTGTGGGTTGTGCCCTCGTATGCCTTCAAACGGGCAAGTGCGGTTGCAAACCCATGCAGGTTCTAAGGCTGGTTCCACCCTTGCTACACAGGAGGAAAGATTCTGCAAACCCATGGGAAGTGAGGAATCATTCTGCAAACCCATTTGCTTTCAGAAAGACAATTTCTTGTGAGGGTTAAAAAACGCGTGAAAAAATGCTATTTAAACAAAATAACCGTAAATATCCACGTCGGTTATAATATAAATACCGACGTCATATTTGAATAATCAACATCATAACTACATCGGAAATCCAAAAGTCATTTGGCGCGTATTAAAAAGATAACTACATCGGAAATCCAAAAGTCATTTGGCGAGTACTAAAAAGAGAACGACGTCGTTTTATTAAAATACCACGTCGTTGAATTTATAAGTACAACGTCAGTTTAGAGAAAAAAAGCGGCGTCATAACCACGTCGGAAATCCAAAAGTCATTTGGCGCGTATTAAAAAGAGAACGACGTCGTTTTCATAACCGCAAAGTAACCACGTCGGTTTATTAAAATACACAGTCGTTGAAATTACAAGTACAACGTCAGTTTAGAGAAAAAAAGCGCCGTCATAACCACATCGGAATTCCAAAAGTCTTTCGGCAGTTGTGATAACCACGTCATTTATGAATTATCTACCGTCGTTATAAATAAATAATACGGCGGTTTTTCAATAACAACGTCGTTGTATTGAACTCTGGGAAAATATATAAACTTTTCGTCACCTGACCTAATATTTTACGGTTTTCTCTTCCCGATAAAGTATCGTAGTTTCCCTCTCATTTCCCAAATCACCATTTTCGTCACCTGACCTAGCATCATCATCTGAATCATCGTCTTCATCGTCCAAATCACCATTTTGGTCTTCATCTTCGTAGGAAGGAAACATTTCTTTGCACGCCGGTGTTATTGAAGGTTTTTTCTCACTCTCTTCCCTTTTTTTACTTTTCATTTGCATGCCGTAGTTGTCTGGAAACAAGATTCTGTCAAATTGAAGAAATCTTTCACTGGTTTTGATTAAATACATAAGTAGATACTCTCACGACGCCAAAAGACGACAGTTCTGTCTTGTTTTCGACGATGGAATGGACACACCACGACGGCCGTAATGCAAACTGCACGACGGTGGCTAAAAACCGTCATGGTGTGACAATTAATACGTCGGAAACAAGATAAAACCGTCGTCTAGTGAGAGAAGAACAATCGTTTTGTAATTTTAAACCACGTCGGTTATTGTTAATAACCGACGTAGTTTATGCACATTTACGTCATGAAATATATAAAACCGTCATCTTATTTTCATTCATGATCTAAGAGATTGCTTAATAGGACGTCACTTTTTTAGTGTTACCGTCGTTGTTTTATATTATTACGTCGTTTCTTTTTAATAACCGACGTTGTTTTTCTGGCAGATTAATCAAAAATGGTTTCGAAATCTCAAAACAAGGAAGCTGAAGCGTCAAAGGCCACAGCAGGTTCAATGGCACAAGGGGATGAACCCAAAACAGGTTCAGTGGAACTTGAAAAATCAACTCAAAGCAAACCCTCGAAGAGGATGAGATTTTCCTCAACCTCAGAGAAAGACTCGAGCACAGCCACATTTGTTGAGGAGCCAAAATCTGGCCGCGGTATCAGCACAATGAGCCGTGTTGTGAAGAGGAAAATTGAGAAGGTTAAGCCTGTGGTTGAGTTCAATAAAGATGGCAAACCACATGGCGAGGCTGCTGTTGAGATGCAGTCTTTCATTGGTGTTTTGGCACGCACCAGAGTCCCTCTTGTGGACAAGAAATGGAAACAATTACCCAAGGACGTGAAGGAGCATATTTGGGAAGCTGTTCAAATGTCCTATGTTATTGGGGATAGTTACAAGAACTTGGTCTTGCAGTCTACCGCCAAAAAATGGAAGGATTTCAAGTATAACATAACTAAGCACTATATCCTTCCATTCGCACATGACAAGGAGAAATTAAAAGAAACCCCTGCGCTTTATAAGTTCATAGAGAAATCGCAATGGGATGCCTTCGTAGCTTCAAGGTTAACCCCAGATTTTGAGGCTAAGCATACTGAGCAGAAGGAGAGGAGGGAGAAATTGGAGTACAACCATAGGTTGTCTAGAAAAGGGTATGTTGGTTTGACGGACCAATTGGTAGAAACCATGCCCGAAGGTCAAGAAATCGATCGAGCTGTTCTGTGGAAGAAAGCAAGAGAAGATAAAACAGGAAAAATCCCTGATCCAAAGGCTGCAGAGAAGGCAAAACTAATCGTAAGTCTCACTAACTCTGTTCTAAATTTGAAAAACAGAGTGTTTTATTTTGGTATAGACGTCGTTTATCTTTACATAAGCGACGTTATAAAGTGAACACCACGACGGGCTTAATTTACGGACGTTTAAAAGTGAATAGGACGTCGGTTTTTGAATAAAGTAGACGTCTAGATAGAATTAATACGACGGATTAAATTATTCTATGAACTGCATTTTTGTTTTAAGTTTACTCACGCACACACTCTCCCTCTCTCTGTCTATTTCACTGAAATTTGTGGTGCACAATTTCTGGAAAAGAATGCATATTTCAATCGAGTTTTTTCACTTCTTCATTAAAACTTACGACGGTTTTATCTTATCTAGACGTTAGAATGCTTATACAACGACAGTAATTTTGTGCAGCCGTATGGAATTGTACATCTACGTCTGTTTGTTTAATAATCTGTCGTCTTACTTTGAATACTACGACGGTCTTTGATTTATGTCTTAATCTGTTTCATTTTCAATATACGACGTATTTTTATATACCGACGTTGTAAAGTATAAACAACGACGGTATTTATATACAGACGTTTTAAATTAATACCACGTCAGTCATTTAAGAAAAACCGTCGTTGTTTATAATTTACAACGTCGGTATATGTATCTGTCATACACCCTGCTCAGGTTCTAACAATCTCTCTTTCTCTCTTTTAGGATGATTTGCAAAAGCAAGTCTCCGAAGGCACTCTGACTGTCTCCGGGAGCAATGATATCTTGACTCTGGCTTTGGGAACCCCCGAGCATGGTGGGAGAGTCAGAGGAGCTGGTGCTGGCGTTACCCCAACTCAGTTCTTCAATTTGCCAAAACAGCAGAGAGTGAAATTTGGTGACAAATTGAAGGAAAGTGTGAGGGAGGCAGTCAGAGAAGAGACCTTGAGGATTGAGGCGAAGTCAAGGGAAACTATAATGGAAGCAGTCAAAGCAGAGAGGGAGGCTATGTTGGCATATATCCGTCAACTAGTTCCTAATTTTGATCCCAGCCAGATGCTCCTAACCCCAATTTCTCCAAGGACTCCAATTCCTCCAATTATTTTACCCCCTCTAGATCAAAGCCCAAAAAATCCAATGTCTGATAAGGCAAGCTGCTCTGGGGCCACTAATATCAGACCCCTAGCTTTGGAATTAGAAGATCCGAAGCCTGAAGCTGATACTGCTGCAAAAGAGAAAGAGGACACGGTAAAATCTCTGCTATTTTCTTTTTCTGCTTTTTAAATTTTAAAAAGACGTCGCTCCTTTTAATAGCCGACGTTAAAATTTAAAATAACGACGGTATATACGTCTGTTTCTTACAAGACACGTTGTGTTTCGTTAAATACCACGACGCTTTTATAAACCGTCGTCTATTTCATGATTTCATTAACTGTATTTATATTAGACGACCTTTCTATAGTATAGCGACGTTATAAATTCAATACAACGACGGTTATCTATTTACCGACGTGTATAACCTTTCCGCCGTCAGTATTAACTAGAAACCGTCGTTTATGTTATATACCACGTCTGTTTTTTGTGTTCAGTTAGAGTCGTTTATTTTAGTTCACACACAAACTAACTTATATTTCTTTATTAATTTCTTTAAACAGGATCTCTCAAAGCTAGACATGCCACCTCCTCTTTTAGCCTTATGCCAACATTTCCAGACCAAGTTGTTGCTTGGAAACGAGGCTCTAACAATTCACATGCCCAAGGAAGTGTTTGGCATTGAGCATGATACCTTCCTCTTCACTGAAGATGTTTTGCAGTTTGGTTCCATGGTTGAGATAGGAACCACAGTGATATCAATATACATGAGGTAATTCTCCCTAATCCCATTTTGTTTGACATTTTCCTTTCTTTTAAATTAAAATCTCATTTAATTGACTTTCATATATTTAGGTTCCTATTTGACTATTTAAAAATGGCAAATATGGTAAACCTTGTTGGCCTTGTGGACCCTGGGCTAGTGAGCTCTGGAGCTGGATCAATATCAGACCGAATAAAAAACCTGTCAAACCGCCTGAATACAGCAGATGGGAATCAATTTTTCTTGGTCCCTTATAATCCAGGGTTAGTACCATTTAAAGTATTTTCCTGAGCTTCTAATATTTTTCTTTCTAATATGAATCATTATGTGCAGGGGTCATTGGGTGATGGTAATTGTGAGACCATTAACGGAGACTGCCTATTACATGAATTCACTGCCAAAACGCATGGTTGACGATGAAATGAAAAATATAGTGAATACGTAAGTTGATTTCTTCTAATTTATGATTTTTCCTATAAAGTATTTAAATAAACGACGGTTTTTACTAATACCGACGTTATTATAAAATATAACGACGGGAAGATATTACCGACGTTTTAATTTAACTACCACGTCAGTATTTTCTTAAAAACGTCGTTTTAATTTAACTACCACGTCGTTTGCGTTTTATTTAAGAACGTTTTAAACAAAATATAACGTCTTGGTTTAAAAAACTCCGTCGTTTTGACTGATTTACCACGACGGTTACTATTTGTATTTAAATTTTTTGTTTTGTCATTAACACCCTTTGTTTTCTTGTAACAGGTCAATTAAAATGTTTAACATTCATATAAACAAAAATTCACGTAAACAGCAGGCCATTTGGAAAAATCTACACGGCACTCCTGAACAACCAACAAGTGTAGAGTGTGGCTATTACGTGATGCGATTCATGAGAGATATAATTCATGATCCAGACCTAAATTTCGAGAAGAAGGTAAAACGCAACATTTTAGATATACTTTCTTTATTTTACTACGTCATATTTTTGTTTAAAACCGTCGTTTGTATCCTTATAACACGTCGGTTTTTTGGTTTATTTTGCAGTTTGACAAGAAAAAAGATAAACTTCAGTATAAACAAGAGGATATTGACGAAGTTAGGCATGAATGGGCAGAATTCGTGAACAAGCAATTACCGAAGGATAATTGATGTAGATAAATATTTATGAACAATGTTCAGGTTTAATTTAGTTTATTTAAAATGTACATAAATATTTTGTTGTAATCAAGAGAACAAAAATCAAAAAAATTAAATTTTGTTTTAAAATTTGTTTAGTTCCCAAACACCGACGTCTGATTCTAATTTACACGTCTCATACGTGTACACAATGGTCGTCTTGCAGTAAATGGAAATATAACATCGACGGTAATTCTTAAAAACGACGTGTAATAGTCAAAACAACGACGGTTTATAATTAATTCATCCTGTATAAATGAATTTGTACTCATATACTACGTCCGTTAGTATAACCTTATCGACGTCTAAATAATATATAAAGGCGGATATTCCTAAATATCCGCCTTTGTATAAATAAACAAAGTCAGTTATATACAACAAAATGACGTGTAATAGACATAACAACGACAGTGTATAATTAATTCATCCTGCATAAAAGAATATGAATTTATATACTACGTCGGTTAGTATAACCTTATCGACGTCGTAATACTATACAAAGGCGGATATTCTTAAATATTCGCCTTTATATATATAAACAACGTCAGTTATATACACTAAAATGACGTTAAATATTAATAACAACGACGGTTTATAATTAATTCATCCTGTATAAATGAATTTGTATTCATATACTACGTCGGTTAGTATAACCTTATCGACGTTGTAATACTATACAAAGGCGGATATTATTAAATATCCGCCTTATATATTTAAACAACGTCCGTTATATACACTAAAATGACGTGTAATAGTATAACAACGACGGTTTATAATTAATTCATCCTGTGTATATTCTTAAATATAGTTTCAACGTCGGTTTATTATGTTTAAAGTTGTTGTAAAGGGATACAACGTCGGCTATTTCATTTTTAATTTAATTGTTATTGACTTTTATATTTTATTTAAATCCATATTAAATTCATAACTATATCCAAAAATTATACTGAAAACTACCAAGCATTGGAATATTGTCTCTATCCTAAAGCTTTAAAAAATATAATTTTGGAAATATTTTTTTATTGTATTTAATTACTAATATTAATAATATATTCAAAACAAAATCCGAAAAATATACCGGCAAATTCTATGCACTGATTGAGACAATATCTTGCCCGTTAAGGCCTGAAAAATGTAATTTTAGTTTTCAAAGTTCAAATGATAACAAAATTCAAATAAATTTACAGACAAAGCATGGTACTCCTTATACTTTACATAACATAACCCTAAGGTTTATGTGATCCATTGGTGCCCATAAATTCAAAATTATGAAATCCATATTTTAGCCTACTATTGTAGAAGGCAATGTTGTAAGGAATCCATAGCAATTTTCGGTTCATTTTTCTCGTACTTGTGTATTTTTTAAAAATTATTTTAAAATTTAGGGTTTAGGGTTTAGGGTTTTTTGAAACGACGCCGGTTTTCTCCCGCTGTTTTTGGTCAACTACATTAACAAAGACTAATTGAATTCGGTTGACGACGTCGGTTATAAAATAGCGACGTCCTTAGTGTTTACAACGTCGGTATTTTATAACAACCGCCGTTGTAAGTAATTATTAGACGTCATTATAAGTGTTGACCGTCGTGGTTGAAAAACGCGGTACTTAAAAATTTTTGACCGCGACCTAAAATTTTCAGAATTTCCCTTTAACCCTCAAATAGTTCATTCTCTCTCTTCAACATAAATTTGTCTGAAAGTTTTCGTTCTCCAAGCTCTCTCTCAATATCCATGTAAGTACAACTCTAGTCCCTTTAATCCTAATTCTCTCAGCTCTCTCTCAAGCTTTTGTTATATTCTCTCAGCTCTCTCTCAAAGTATTGGGTACGTAGATTCTCCAAGATCTCTCTCAAAGCATTTGGTACGTAGATTCTCCAAGATCTCTAATTGGGTACGTAGATTCTCCAAGCTCTCTCTCAAAGCATTGGGTACGTAGATTCTCCAAGCTCTCTCTGAAGCAGTTGTTATATTCTCGCAGCTCTCTCTCAATATCCATGTAAGTACAACCCTAATCTCTTCTTAAATCCATAAATGTTTTCGTTGGTAGCTATATTAGGGTTTTGGTGTTTGCAATCTTGTAATAATTGCTCTCTGTTTGGGTTCTTTTATGTTTGTTTGGCCATGGGTTCTTGGAAAAGGAATGGGGATGGGAGATTTAAGCTGTTTTTTTTTTAACTACGACGACGGTTGAAGGATCAAACCGTCGTCCAAATGTTTATTATACGTCGGTTGTTCATTTACTCCCGTCGTCTGCGTTTTAAGCCGCAACTGGTAGCCTAAAGACGACTGTTTCTCCATTAAACGTCGTCTTTAGGCTACCAGAACACCGTTCAAATTTCTGGGTTTGGGTATCTTAATGACGACGGTGACTATAGATGCCGTCGTCGGAATGTATATTAAACGACGATTATTTTTATAAACCGTCGTCTTTTCCATGTTTTATATTTAATTTTCATTTTGTTCTCTGCTATTTGAATGAGGTAGTGTTTCATTGCTGGTCTTTCAACTTTAATATATATATATTTATATGAATTTGATAGAGTGTGAGATGGATAAGTCATGGATGCATGCGGATAGAAGATCGAAGGCATATGAGTTAGGGGTGGAAGGATTTTTGAATTTTGCATTAGAAAATCTTGGAAATACAACTGAGATTCGTTGTCCATGTGTTAAATGTGGGAATATTCGATTGTTTGGGGTTGGAATTATAAGGGAACACTTATACTTTAATGGAATTGACCAAAGCTATAAGATTTGGAGATGGCACGGAGAACCTTGGGAATGGACTACCAATGCTAGTAGAAATGTGGAAGAAGATGAGCAAAGTAGGTTTAGTTATGTTTCTGAAGAATTAGGTATGGATGATAATGATTTTGCCAATATTGGATCTGATCCTTATGAGTTTGCCAATGTGATTGGGGATGGCGATGAACCCTTGTACCCTGGTTGCAGTAAGTACACGAAGTTGTTGGCTTTGGTGAAGTTATATAATTTGAAAGCAAAACATGGGATGATTGATGTTTGCTTTACAGAATTATTGATACTTCAAGGAGAATTTCTTCCAGAAGGAAATACACTACCTTCCTCTATGTACGAGGCAAAAAAGACTTTGTCTGCTTTAGGGATGAGTTAAGAGAAAATCCACGCATGTTCCAATGACTGCATTTTGTATCGGAAGGAGTATGAGAATGCAACTAATTGTCCTACTTGTGGTATCTCAAGGTGGAAGGAAACCAAGGATGGGTTCTTGAAAGAGGGTGTGGCAGCGAAGGTGGTGTGGTATTTTCCTCCAATTCCAAGGTTTAAAAGGATGTTTCAATCACATAAGACAGCTAAGAGTTTGACTTGGCATGCTGCAAGAAAATCAGTTGACGGTTATATGTCTCATCCAGCGGATTCCCCGTCTTGGAAACTTGTTGATGAAAAATGGCCCGACTTTGGTAATGAGCCAAGAAACTTGAGATTGGCTCTCTCATCTGATGGATTCAATCCCCACAGTTCTTTAAGTAGCAGATACAGTTGTTGGCCAGTTATGTTAGTTACATATAATCTCCCACCATGGCTATGCATGAAGCGGAAGTTCATGATGTTGACTATACTGATTTCCGGTCCTAAACAGCCCGGAAATGATATAGACGTCTACTTAGAGCCTTTGATTGATGATTTGAAATCTCTGTGGGATGGGATTAGAGGAGTGTATGATGCCCACATAGGAGAATACTTTACACTCAGAGCTGCATTACTGTGGACAATTAATGATTTTCCCGCTTATGGAAACTTATCTGGTTGTGTTGTTAAAGGATATAAAGCTTGTCCAATATGCGGCGATGATACACCTAGTCACAGGTTGAAAAATGGCCACAAAATTTGTTACATTGGGCATAGAAAGTGGTTACCAATTAATCATCCATATAGGAGGCAACGTGCAGCTTTTAATGGGAAACCTGAATATGGCATGCCCCCTGAGCCATTAACAGGAGAAGAAGTGCTGCATATGGTTGAAGATATTAATTACATATGGGGCTCGAAAAATGGGGGAAGTGTTGGTGAGAATGATGGTGACAGAGTTTGTTGGAAGAAGAAATCAAAATTCTTTGATCTCGAGTATTGGAAATACCTCCCTGTGAGGCATGCCTTAGATGTTATGCACATTGAGAAGAATGTTTGCGATAGTATCATTGGTACATTGCTAGAGATCCCTGGAAAAAATAAAGATGGGATTGCTGCTCGGTTAGACTTATTGAACATGGGGGTAAAAATTGATTTGCAACCCGAGTATGGAGAAAGACGTACTCGCTTGCCTCCAGGGCCTTGGAATTTGTCAAGAGCAGAGAAGAGAGCGGTTTGCAATTCTTTTTATGGTATGAAGGTTCCTGAAGGTTATTCTTCAAATATAAAAAATCTTGTATCTTTAAAAGATTCAAGACTTCTTGGCCTTAAATCTCATGATTGTCATACCTTGATGCAACAATTGCTCCCTGTGGCAATTCGTTCTGTTTTGGAGAAGCCTGCAAGGTATGCAATAACTCGATTGTCCTTCTTCTTCAATGCTATATGTGCAAAGACGGTAGATGTTTCCAAGCTAGATAAGTTGGAAGAAGATGTAGTAGTTACTTTATGTTTGCTTGAGAAGTACTTTCCCCCTTCATTCTTTGATATCATGGTTCATCTAGTAGTACATCTTGTCAGAGAAGTTCGTCTATGTGGGCCAGTATATTTTAGATGGATGTATCCGTTTGAAAGATATATGAAAGTGCTAAAGGGGTATGTTCAGAATCGTACTCGTCCCGAAGGTTGCATTGCTGAGCGGTATATAGCTGAAGAAGCTGTAGAGTTTTGTACCGAGCATTTATCTGATGTTAGTACAGTTGGAGTGCCTTCAAGCCAGAATATGGGAGTTTCAAAGCCATTATCAGGTTGCACAGTGAGCTTAGTTGATATGGACTTGTTGAACCAGGCACATCTATATGTCTTGGAGAATACGGAGGAAGTCCTACCTTATATCGAGTACGTATGAGTTTAATTTTTCATCTATATGTAGCCATTTTAAATATTATTACTCCTTATATTTATCTTATATATAAGGGATCGTAATGCGTGTTTTTTTCGTGTCAATTGTAGGGAACATATGATCCACATCAAGACCACTTATCCGAAATTTAGAAAGAGAACAAAGTGGCTACAAGATAAGCACAATAGCACTTTCATTCAATGGCTACGTGTTAAGGTATATATGTTATTGAATGACATATTCAACTTATTATTTTAATTTTCTTTCTTTCTATATATATGTTAGATTGAATTAATATATATGTTTAATTTGTAGGTTCAAAGTGAATTTAATGGGGAAGATTATAATGGCATATCAGAAAATTTGAGGTGGTTAGCAGCTGGTCCAAGCATGGTAGTGCCATCATATAGGAGCTATCTTATTAATGGTGTCAAATTTAGCACCAAGGCACAAGATGATGTGCGAACTGTCCAAAATAGTGGAGTTTATTTACTTGCACATACTATGCAAGTTGCTAGTGCCAAGGATAAAAACCCTATTGTCTCCAATATGGGTTTTTATGGGGTTATTCAAGAAATTTGGGATCTTTACTACCAAAAGTTTAGAATCCCAGTCTTGAGGTGTGATTGGATAGATACCACTTCGGGCCTTGTAGTCGACGAACTTGGATTTACCCTTGTAGATCTGAGTAAAATTGGACATAGGAATGACCAATTTGTTATGGCTTCTCAAGTCAAACAAGTATTTTATGTTGACGACCCAATGCATCGTGGTTGGTCGGTAGTGTTATCAATGCCTAATAGAGAATATAATGATGTTATTGGTGATGATGTGCTATGTGATATTAGAATTGAGTGTGAGCCATTTTCTAGAGGAATACCAAATGTTGACACATTTGATGACCTAGTGGGTGAGTTTGGGAGTGAGAACATTAGAGATGGGTGTGAAGATATATGGATTGATTGATTGTTGTAATGTATGACATTAGTTATGCAGTTAATTGTATGAAATTAATTCATAGCTCTGTATATCATTTTAATTCCGATCACATTTTCATTCTGCAAGCTTTGGGCACAACAAATCAAAAATTAAAAAATAATCGGTTAAAGCAGAAAATACGACGGTCAAGTTACAAAAATCGCAAAACGAGACGTCTTAAAAACAACCAACGTCGAGTTTTCACAACCGACGTGGAATGACAACGCAAAAATGAAATAAAAACCGCCATTTGAAAAAGAAAACACGTCGGTTAATTATAATTCATTTCAAAACGGTTAATATTGTTGTTTTTACGTCAGTTCAAGTAAATATATGTCATGTTATATGTTTTAGACGTCCGTTGTTTTATTTAGTGAACGTAATATTTATTAACCACGGCGGTTTCTAAGTTTGACACGTCGGTTTTGTTTGATTTAGAGACGTTGATAAAACGATTTACGTCGGTTTTATAGTTGTTTTTGACATTTAAAATTATTTAAACGTCTGTTTTTTACTAAACCCGTCGCCTATTATAGTCGAAAGGTCTCTTTTTATGCTTTTATTTATCAAATCAACGTCGGTTTTAGTTTTTTTATGACGTGTAATATATTAACCACGTCGTTTTTATTGTGTTCAAGCCGTCAAAATCATTTTCAACGTCTGTGGTGATATAAAGAACCGTGGTTATTATAGTTTTTACGTCAGTTGAAGTAAATATATGCCATGTTATATGTTTTAGACGTCCGTTTTTTTGTTTAGTGAACGTAGTATTTATTAACCACGACAGTTTCTAAGTTTGACACGTCGGTTTTGTTTGATTTAGAGACGTTGATAAAACTATTTACGTCGGTTTTATAGTTGTTTTTGACATTTAAAATTATTTAAACGTCTGTGTTTTAATACAACCGTCGTCTATTATAGTCGAAAGGTCTCTTTTTATGCTTTTATGTACCAAATCGACGTCGGTTTTAGTTTTTTTGTGACGTGTACTATATTAACCACGTCGTTTTTTTTGTGTTCAAGCCGTCAAAATCATTTTTAACGTCTGTGGTGATATAAAGGGTCGTGGTTGTTGTTGTTTTTACGTCAGTTCAAGTAAATATATGTCATGTTATATGTTTAAGACGTCAGTTTTTTCATTTAGTGAACGTAGTATTTATTAACCAAGACGGTTTCTAAGTTTTACACGTCGGTTTTAGTTTATGTAGAGACGTTGATAAGCATATTTACGTCGGTTTTGTAGTTGTTTTTGACATTTAACATTATTTAAACGTCTGTGTTTTACTAAAACCGTCGTCTATTATAGTCGAAAGGTCTCTTTTTAAGCTTTTATGTATGAAATCTACGTCGGTTTTAGTATTTTACTGACGTGTACTATATTAACTACGTCGGTTATTTGCCGTCGTTATTTCATGTATGAAAAGACGGCGGTCGATTTCTCGTCGGTTGTAAACCATGATACACGACGGTGGATTACCGTCGTCTATTTCGTTTTTTGTAGTAGTGTTGGAACAAAATAAAAAATTTACAAATGGATGGAAATAAGATTCTAAATTAACCATATCAAATCTTGCTGAAAATTTCTTCGTTTTTAAAAAATGAGAAACACAACTTTCATTAAAAAATAATACAACAAAAACCATTACAGAACAACTCAAACACCAAATGAACAAAACAGAAGCATTCCATCAAAAGGATCTAAATTACAGCAGCTTACGTATTTGAATAGATGACAGAGAAAGAAAACTCCCCAAACTCCAATGATAGAGAGTCCAATATAAGGAGCTCGAAACATATACCCTCTTCCACAACTGATCCACACTACCTCTCACTTCATATCATCAAAGACCCCCCTATGCCTATTACACCAAACAGCCCAGTAAATTGTCATTACTTCATATCTCCCAAAACCATAGCCTTCTTCTTTCCTCTAAAAAATTTAAGCTTCACAAACAACAACGCATTACACGAAGCAGGGTTAACCCAGCTCAATCTTACCTCCTTAACCAGCCGCAACCATATTGATATATAGATAAAGCTGCTAGGCAATGAAGTAGTAGACGGACCCGGCAGATAGGGAAAATGAAAGTTGCTTCCTTAGAAATATGTGACAAGTACAAAGAAGCCTTGCAAATGAAAAGCTCTCGACGAGAAGGCATGTTGTCCTGAAAATAGACCAAAGCCCAATTGGCATTTTCAACTTAAATAGGATATAAGGTATGGTTAGCTGAACAACCCTAATCGGCAAGGCATTCCAATCGGCACCTATGTCAAAAGTAGGCTTCTTCAGTTCAAAATAAGCAATAAGTATCGATCAAAACATTTTTTCTTTTTGACAAGACACATGTTTTCATTAGAAGAAGGAAAAAAAAACATTACAAAACAGGGGACAAGTTATCTATTGGATAAGCTAGACTACTCAACAACACAACCTCAAAACAGAGATTAAACATCCTAACATTTATAACACGAACAATTCTAAACATGGAGAAAGGGAGAGAGATGACAAAGCTAGCTTAATTCACTAAGAAAATGTTGTAATTGATGAATGATCTCTCTCGTCAACCAAAGACAACCTGTTACTAAGAAAATATACATTAGCAAGGATGCAACGTTAATAACATATGTGCAGTACCTAGTAAAAATCCAAAGATTAATTAATGGCATGGACCTATTAAAAGTCCCAATGAATCGGCTCCTTGTGCACAGTGCACTGCAACATTATGAATGATAAATATCGTGCTCACATCTTCAGACAGATAATAACAATCATAAGCTCACAGGTTATGAAAGAGTGCCTAAAAATGAATATCTCAAACTTCTCTTTCCAGAATGTATAGTTAGGGTTTAGTTCGTGTCAGCAAATAAAGGAGAAGTGTCACAGGATCTTGCAACTTGCTCTCTTTCCATGGTTTGACACACCTAAATCCAAAACCTACCCCAGGATCTCTCTATTTGTATTATTAGCTGGTGCTCTAAAACCAATATTGAGAACATTATGAATAAGATTTTAAGAGCACATTCCTCATACAGGGACGGACCGTCCCTTTGGTTAACATGGGCTATAGCCCAGGCGGTTCTTTATTTTAATTTTTATATGGTATAAAATAACAAACCCAGCACACTTACCCCAAGTTCCAATCAATATAAATGGACCTTAGCTGTGCGTTGACTTGGTGAAACAATGAACTTTTTTGTTTTGAGAACAGAGAAACAATTAACCTTAAAAAAACTGTAATTAAAAATTAAAAACCACATTTACCCATCAAATTTTTGTTTAAATTAAAACCACAACCCCTTGTGCAGCTTTATTGTAACAATAACATCAAAAAGAATTTTGAGACAAAGAAACAAGTAATACATCAGCTCCAACCCAAAAAAAAAAAGGTAATAAATGTTATATTTTTTATAGTGATAATAAATGTTATCTTTTATCTCCTTATACCATTTATGAATCAAAATTTTGTTTCCCAAATTTGAATTTTTTAAAAGTTAAATGTTCAAGAAAATAAAGTACGATGATATAAACTAAAATTAAATTAAGAAAAATTAAACGTAAAATTATTTTAGAGTTAAATCATTTTTAAACAATTAATAAAGTTGAGTATGAGATATATATGAATAGTTATATTTTAGGTTAGAAAATTTGGGTTTGAGTTATCTAGCATTAGAGATTGACTTAATAGGTTTATACGCAAGGTAAATTTAGCCCACCCTATTTTGAAATCCTAGGTCCGTCCCTGTCCTCATATGCATCCATGAATATCTCAAACTTCTCTTTTCCAGACTATATAGTTAGGGTTTAGTTCGTGTCATCAAATAAAGGAGAAGTGTTACAGGATCTTGCAACTCGCTCTGTTTCCATGGTCTGACACACATAAAATAAAAAACTACCTTATGGTCTCTCTATTTGTATTAATATAGCTGGTGCTCTAACATCAATTGAGAACATTATGAATAAGGATTTAAGCGCAATGGTCTCTGAAGTTATACTTGAGTTTAATTTTGATCCTCCAACTCATTTTTTTTAGTCATTTTTTGGTCATCCAACTCTCGCACTTGTTGATTAAACTGGTGTTGGGTTGCTTGACAGAGGATTGCAGAGTGTTGTTATACAAGTTGAATGTTTATTCTTTTAGTTATGTTCCTAGAGAAGCCAATTCAGTTGCTCATAGATTATCTCGTTATGCTTTAACTTTAAGTGTTGCATCTTCATGGTATAGGACTCCTCCCGATACCATTCGAGATGCTTTAGTTTAACATGAACAAAATAAAAAGAATACAAATATAATTTAAAAACAGGAAAGCATTTAGCTGTTCACAAACATGAACTCATTCGCTCACAAAAAAAAAAAACCCATTTGAAAACTATATCTTTCACATGCATCCATTCATTATTTCTGAACCATTAGGTAAGATCCATTACTTCTGAAACCTTCCACTGAAAATGATTCTATAAATCTAATAATGGTTCTTATCGCAACGTTCATAAATGCACAAAATAATTCATCATCTGCACATCCAAACTCCTTATAATATCTCTTCTTCTTGTGAAGAACCCAAGAAATCAGAAATGGAGGAGGAGGATTCTTCGGTCGCAGCAAAATCGGTCGTAAAAGTCGAAGTAGGTCTGGGGCCATTGTGCCGTTGTTTTTGTTTGTTCGGGCCTCGGGCTGCCCCGATTATGACCACAACTAAAAATAAAAATAAAAATTCGGTCATAAAAGTTGCGGCAGTTTGTGGGTCACTTCGTGGAGCTTCAAACAACCGCGGCCTCATTCGTTCTGGTTAGTAAATTAGCTTACAAATTCTTGTTTTTTTTTTTTATAAATATTTTTTTTATGGATGATTTGAAACGGTGGCGTTTTGGGGGTGGTAGCAATTGAGATAAGCAAGGCGTCGATCGACGGCTTGGAGATAGAGTACGTGGACATCTCAGCGCTGCCGTTTCTGAACGTGGATCTGGAGGGTAAGGATGGGAGTTTTCCACCAGCCGTGGAAGCATTTCGTCGGAAGATTCTAGAAGCTGATAGCATCCTCTTTGCTTCTCCGGAGTACAATTACTCCATCGCCGGTATAATTTTCATTTTTATTATTTTATTATTTTCTCATCAGTCACTAGAAAACTTCTTTTGTCTTTTCTTGTTTTCCATCGGTGATAATTGTTGACACTTGTATGTAATAATATGGAAATTGAGCATTATTGTTACCCGATATTATGAGCTAAACATGATCACAAGCAACACATTATGAAGAACCAAAAAACAAAAACAAAAAAAAAGGTAGCCGTGGCCCCCTCAAATTCTAAAATCCCATGTAAAATTTACATTAAATTTTTGTAAATTTTAGAAAAATATTGAAAATTTTATATTATTGGCTCTCCCAAATAATAAATTTGTATTGTTAACCCTGAAGCAATGAAAGCAGCTGCATTTAGGGGTGGGCATCTCATCCGAATTATCCGCGTACCGACCGTATCGTACCGACGGTTTGGTTTGGTTTGGTTAAATAATTAATTTTTAATTTTAATTATTCCGATCCGATCCGTACCGAAATGTTTGGTTTGGTTAACGGAAACAAAATTCCTAACCCGACGGAAACCCGTACCGATCCGATATTTATACTTATTTTATTATTTAAATACAAAACAAGAAACCAAAGGTAAATACAATCAGCATTTTGTATCACTCTTTTATCACTACTGTATCACTTCTTTATCACCATTGTATCACTACTTTATCACCATTGTATCACTTATCCGGGTACTGTAGCACTTTTTGGTCAGAGAGGGAATTTCCTATGTTTTCTAGTTTCAACCTTTGTCCCATTTTTTACCAGTAACTTTCAAACTGTTGATCCAAATTTTATGTTCTTTATATAGTTGGATTCAGCATGAAAAAATAAAGAACCCAATGCGTAACAAATGTCAAAATCATTTATATAATTGTAGAGAATTCAATAAAAAGAACACTCAAAAGTTCAAACAACAAACACAAGTGGCTCCCAATACATCTTGAGTACATATTGAATGATATAGTGACTAAGTTGTTTGATTTCATACTTGGATGAATTAGGTTATTGGATTTTTATATTTTAAAAGGATAATTTGGTGTATTTGTTCAAGAACTTATGTTATGTGAAAGTATTATAAATTGTATTTTTCTTAGTATGTTTTTATTACGGTACTACCGGCGTACCGGCCAATCCGAACCGAATATTAGGTTAACCGATCCGAAGTCTACCGAAGTCTGTGGTTTGGTTAACGGAAGAGAAAATGGTCTACCGAAGTCTTTGGTTTGGTTAACGGAAGAGCCTCCTACCGTTTCGAACCGATCCGCGCCCAGGCCTAGCTGCATTGAGAAATTATAGAATATTAAGGTAGTATATATATCTTGTACACATGTTATAATATGGGCGGACAACAAAGTTTATTTTTCCCCATTTTAGAGAATATTATCAATAAATATCCACTTATACTATAACAAGTGTACAAAATGTAACACGTGACCGTATTACCTATATGAGAGCTAGGCCCTTAACACAATATTGAAACATATGTTAAATTTTGTTTAGGGTTTTATCGTAAATGGTCCATAAACTGATTAAAAGCCTTCATTTTAGTTCTCAGTAGGATCCAAATCAATATATGGATGACAATGGGTTTCTTAACTCCCAAATAAAATACGTTTTTACTTTTCGCAAGTCTGAGGTTTAAGAGGTAAACTTTTCGCAAATCAATATATGAATCTGTAATTATTTGTATATGGAGTTTGATCAATATCTTAAATTTTTTCAAAATCATGATTTATTGGCAAGTTTCTGCATCCACTTGCTAAGCATCCTTTAAAACCCACCCCACCCCCCACTGTATATTATATACCAGCACCTTTAAAGAATGCGATTGAATGGGCATCAAGACCACCAAATGCTTGGGCTGATAAGGCTGCCGCAGTTGTAAGTACCTCGGGAGACTTTGGGGGCGGCCGATCCCAATATCATCCTCGACCTTCATTTTATCAACAAGCCTGAGTTTTTCTTGGATGGACTCAAGTCTCCTGAAAAGTTCGACAGTGATGGCAACTTGCAGAGGCGGAGCCACAGTGGGGTCATTGGGGTCGCACGACCTCTTGGAAGCCATGGAAATAGGCTTAGAGGTCCATTGGAGCTGCTGGTGCGACCTCTTGGAGCTGCACACCATATGGTTGACGAAATGTCTGAAAGAACGATGGGTTGCAGGCTGAAGAAGAAGGCTGGAGCGCGCCAGTTTTTTTTCTTAAAACGACCTGCCCAAAACGACGTCGTTTTGGGCCAGGTTTTAAAAAATTGGAAAAGACCAGCGTATCCTCTCCAGCCACTGCTTCTCCATAACACAACTTGACGGACTTTGCTCCTAAGCATGTGAGACACTATAATTGAAGTCAAAGCAAAATAGCAAATTGCCATCTATTGGCCTCTGGACCATCACAAAGCATTCTTGCCCCCAGTAATAACAAAGTTTATATTTTTAATATCCATCTGAAGCTGCAACTTCTGCCACTCGTGCGCCTCAGTTTTTTTTTAACTACATGCCATTCTAATTTTTTTTTTTTAAATTAAAAACTTAGGCAGCAGTTTAATTAAGAAATTTAGGGTAACTACATAATCTCCTCTCTCCTCTCTCCTCCCTCCTCCCTCATTTCCTTATTTTATAATTAATTCGGTGGAAAAGATGTCCAATTTGCGGAAAAGATATCCAACATGTTTTCGTGTTTCATGAGCGCTGAAAGAGGTTTAGTGAAAATGTATACCCACTGAAAGTCTGTACTAATAAATTCTAGTTATATGTTTCCCTTTTCTATGTGATCTTGAATAAAATGATGTCTAAAGTTTATGTGTTTAGTGCGTAAGTGAAGTATGAGATTCTTAGAAATGTTTATCGCACTAATTTCCAGTAACAATGTGAGTTTTTATTTTCATTTTTTTGCATATGTAGAATATATATGTTGATGCTATCCTAAATTATTTTTTTTTTGGACTTTTACACTAAGACCCCTTGTGTTTCGATTCCTGGCTCCGCCACTGGCAACTTGGTTGATGAACAGGACAAAGAGAGACTGAAGGAAATTCTTTTGGCCTTGCAGGCATTCACTTTGACGCTTCAAACAAAGTGATGATGAGAGGCGCTCCTTCGTGTTTTGAACCGCCGACTTTCTAGGGCACAACAATGGAGGTTGAGGTTTCAAGCATGAAACAGTCTCTTAAAGGTCCAGAAGTAGTTGTATTGCGAGAGTTTGAAGGTTTTTTTTTGGTCGACAAGAGATTTATTTGTTTCTGCCTTCCGACCGCCTCTGCACTACAAGATTTGCAAACCTTAGCAATGTTATCCATTGTTTTGCTAGTGGAGTGTAATAATAAAATTATGTTTTTAATTAATAATCTGTATGTATGTACAAATTATTTTACTTTCCGAGTAAGTATGTTGGTGTAGTACTGATTTATATAGAGTGCTGCTAAACGAACCCTAAAATTAACTGAGTACACCCTATGATCTAAGTATACCCTAATATTTTAATCAAAATGTAAAATTAACTAAGTACACCATATTTAACTATCAAAAATACCCCTGGTACACCCTAATACACTATATCACACAACACCCCTAATACCAATCCCAAATCTATCACCTTCTAAAAATCAACAACCACTTGAGAGTCCTGATGTTCTCAAAACTTGTTCTCCAGATAAATTGGCTGGTGATTCACATCTATTTGATGGCTCCTTGGTCACAGCAGAAGAACTTTCAGGTGCTCCTGCAGAAACTATTGGAAGGAGTTGTCATGGAACAAAGTATGCTTGACTCAGGTCATGTATCGGCTGTGAAATGGCTAAGGGAGGGTATAGCAAAAGGAAGGAAAGAATTTGCAAGAGAAGTAAAGAAACTAGGAAACATCAGTATAATAATGCCAGAGAAGTATGCTTGACTCAGGTCATGTATCTGCTCAGTTATTACTCGGGCCCAAAGGAACAAGAGACTGATTCTATCAACTTATAATAATGCACAATCGTTGGCATTCCATCTCCATGGAAAGACTGTTATCCATCCTTCATTTTATTAGGATTTGAAATAAGAATCTCCCGAATATTGTTCCATGTGTACACCTTGATTTTACTAGCAATTCTTTCTCTCCTCCAAAGAAATAAGATTTCGCCCTGGGCACTAAGCAACACGAAAACTTATCTATGTTTGATTAGGGTTAAATATGGTGAGTAGAGAATATTTATTAAAATTATATTTGTTTCCCAATTCAATATATCCTTTTTGGTCATTTTATGTTAGGATAAATTAGTAATCCAATAACTACTTTGATAATAGGGTGTACTCAGTTAATTTTAGGGTTCGTTTAGCAGCACTCTTTATATATTATAACTTTGGTGCCAAAAAAAAAAGAGTAAATTGCCACACACCCCCGAACTAGGACCCTAATTGAATTTAAACCCCCAACTAAAAAGTCAGTTAATTTAACACCCGAATTAATTAAAATGGCCAATTAAACCCTTGCCGTTAAGTTTTTTGTGAATTTTATTGTGAATTTTATCAATTTTCCGTTCACTATAAAGGTTAACTTGTACTTTCAAGTAAAATAAATAATAAATCATTCAAACAAAAAGAAAATAAATAATAAATAATAAGATTTTAAAAAAATGAACCCAAATTTTCCACCCTTGTTGTATTTCTCTATAGATCCAAAAGATAAAAGTTAGGGGAAGGACATGAGGCACATGTTTTCACTCACTATCAAGATGTCTAGTGTCTTCTTAATCTCCCTCAACAATTGGGATTTCGTTGTTGCCGGTGGTTTCAGAGTTGAGAGTAGGGGGATAAGTTAGGCCAAGAGGAAGTTTTTGGTTGGTGCATATGGTTGTGTTATGGAAAGAGATGTCTGCATTGCTCAACAAATTGGTGCTAATGCAATTGCTGTGAGATGTAATAACTCAATCCTAAATTAATAGTTAATCATTAAATTATTCAAGTAAAAGACAATTTTACCCCGAGAATATTTTAATGGGTTTAAAGTTGACTTTTGGTTGGGGAAAGAATTTGGGGAATTAAGCAACATCATTGCATAAAACACGTCGATACGAGTTTATAGACACGTAGTGGGTTCAAATCGGAGTTATCACTTAAAAGTTATGATCTACGGAAACCCAGTGGCATAACCGTAAATATTTCAAAAGGAGGTTTTTAAAAATCTGAAATTTCTTCTTCTTCTTCTCTCTTTCTCTCTCTCTCTCTCTCTCTCTCTCTCTCTCTCTCTCCCCCCGATTTTGGGGTTTGGGGAAGATGGATTGGGTTGGTTCTTGGTTTTTTTTTTTTTTTTTTTTTTTGTCAACATTGATTTTGGATTGAATGTTCTTCTTTTTGTTTTTACTTTTTTTTGGGCTTACCTTTTCTAATTATATTTTTTGGGTTAATAATTTTATTAGTCCCTGAACTTAGACCTGATTTGCATTTGAGTACCTCAATTTCCAAAATGGTTTCTGTGGTCCTTTAACTTCACTTTCGTTAATTAGGACAAATGGTCCTACCGTCAATTTTGTTAACTTTTTTTGTTAAATACAGGTGCCAAATGGTATTTTTATATTAAAACCAAAAAAATGAATAAAAATTCATATCTTTAAAATAACAATAAAAGAAAATCAAATAAAAAACCAACCAAAAAAAAAAAAGTTTGGGGGGAGTAGAAATCGGGATAGAGGGGGAGAGAGAGAGAGTTTAATTTTAATTTTTTAGTTTTTTAATTTTTTATTCATATTTTAATCAATTTTGATACAAAAATACCATTTTGCTCTTGTATTTAACAGAAAAGTTAACAAAATTAACGGCATGACCATTTGTCCTAACGAAACTAAAGTTGAAGGACCACGGGAATCATTTTGAAAATTGAGGTACTCAAATGCAAATCGGGTCTAAGTTTAGGGACTAATAAAACGATTAATCCTATTTTTTTTTTTACATTTGATTTTAAATTTTTTACTTTACTAATTTTAATTGTTTTTAAAATAATACAAATTTTTAATTGTTTTTTTTTCTTATGTGGAGTCCAAATCAGCATAAAAATGGAATTACATTAGCATTAAACGAATCTATTAATAGACTAGGTAACATAAGGTCTCATTTGTAGGGTTTCTATAAGTTAGGGTACCGGTCAAACTGGTCTTTAAAGGTTGGATATGAGGGATTGACTATAGTTGATCCTAAAATATAAGTAACGTAAAACATCATTTAGTTATAGGCTCGAACTGTGGAGATAAGTATTACAACGGTTTTTATGTGTTGTGTATACACTACTACAAAAAACACTTTGTGCGACGAATGATTTTTGGTCGCGCAAAGGAAAATTTCGTCGCTCAAAGTTTGCGCGATGAAATTTTGGTCGCGCAAAACTCGTAAAGAAAGGGTTTGCGCGACGGCGAAAATTCTTCGTCACACAAAGCCATTTTGCGCGACGAAGGATAACAACTTGCGCGACGAACCATGACGACTTTGCGCGACGAATCCTGAAAACTTTGCGCGACGAACAATAACAACTTTGCGCGATGAATATTAATTACTTTACGCGACGAATATTATACACTTTGCGCGACGAACTATGCGCGACGAAAGTTAATGTCGCGCAAGTGTACTTTGCGCGACGAATGTTAACGTCGCTCAAAGGTTTGCGCGACGAAATATTCATTTTTTTTTAATTTTTGTTTTTTGAAAATTTTAAACTAAAATAAACTAATTTAATAGTTTGCGCGACGAAATATTTTGTCGCGCAAGGTTTTTGACATTTTTTTTTTATTATTTCTCTTATATCAATTTCATTATATTAATTTTTTTACATTTAATTTAATTGTATGATTTTATTTTTCTTAATTACTTTAATTTAAATTGACATATTCAAAATAAAATTACATAAGAAAAATAGTGGTCAAATTATCCAATATACATAATATTCAAAATGTACACTTAAATTAAAAAAGTACAATAATAAAATCTACAAGCCTCTTATATCAAATCCTCAACTTTAGCCATCAAAGCCTCAACAATTCCCTACCAAAAAAAAAAACAAATATTGTCAAATAACAAAACAATAACATAAAATAATGACAAATAATTGGCATAAACTCAAAACTAACTCCAAAAACACATATTAATGAAAAAAATTTAAAATTTACAGAGAAGTGAGTGTGAGAGAATTAGAGAAGATAGTGAGAGAGAGATGAGAGAGTGGGTGAGAGAGAGATGAGAGAGTGAGTGAGAGTGAGAGATGATGAAAAGAGAGATGAGAGAGTGAGTGAGAGAGAGAGAGAGATAGTGAAGAGAGAGATGAGAGATTAAGTGAGAGGAGTGAGTGTGAGAGAAATGGTAGGATTTGGGGAGTGGAAAAGAGAGAAATGGTAGAATTTAGAAGACATTGAGAAAATGGTGGAGGAGTTATTTTGCTTTTAAAGAACGTATCACTTTACGCGACGAAACAATATATTGGTCGCGCAAAGTGTTTAAAAAAAATTTAAAAAAAAGTTCCCATTTTCGGTGCCCGCCAAATTTTTTCAGTTTTGCGCGACGAATTTCTGGTCGCCCAAACTTTTGCGCGACCAAAATATTCCCGCGTCCCATTTTTGGTGCCCGCCAAATTTTTAGGGTATACTTTGCGCGACGAATATTTATATATTGGTCGCGCAAAGTCGAAATTTTTTTTTTTAATTTTAAAAATCCCATTTTTGGTGCTCGCCAAATGTTTAGGGTGTACTTTGCGCAACGAATATTTATATATTGGTCGCGCAAAGTCGAAATTTCTTTTTTAATTTTAAAAATCCCATTTTTGGTGCCCGCCAAATTTTTAGGGTATACTTTGCGCGACGAATATTTATATATTAATCGCGCAAAGTCGAATTTTTTTTTTTAATTTTAAAAATCCCAATTTTGGTGCTCGCCAAATGTTTAGGGTGTTCTTTGCGCGACGAATATTTATATATTGGTCGCGCAAAGTCGAATTTTTTTTTTTAATTTTAAAAATCCCATTTTTGGTGCTCGCCAAATTTTTAGGGTGTACTTTGCGCAACGAATATTTATATATTGGTCGCGCAAAGTCGAAATTTTTTTTTTTAAATTTTAAAAATTCCATTTTTGGTGCTCACCAAATTTTTAGAGTATACTTTGCGCGACGAATATTTATATTGGTCGCGCAAATTCGAATTTTTTTTTATTTTAAAAATTCCATTTTTGGTACCCGACCAAATTTTGAGAGTATACTTTGCGCGACGAAATACCAATTGGTCGCGCAAAGTCTTAAAAAATATTTAAAGCTAGTAATAAATACATATACTATTCAATTTCTTAAGTGTTATACGTACAAAATAAATAAATTTAAAGCTACTCAACGATCCAACCGTCAAACTTGTTTGTTTATACTTCGAGATCATATACACCAAAATTCAGAAAAAATAAACATTAAGAGATCAATTAATGGGACAAAACATTTCGACGGTTATAAACGAAAAATCATGATTTAACGGTTATTTCAACCCTGATTTTGATGATTTTTTACAGCTACACTCCTTGATGCTATATGAATACAATGACTGCATTCGATCATCAATTTAAAATATTTACACTAGTAGATACCACAAAATCGTATGTTATATTTAATAAAAGTATAAATAAACTCTTATTTGTTAGTGAATATATTGTTTTCATGGCATACGCATTCTACGAAACTAGTTTCAACGATCCAACCGTCAAATTTGTTTGTTTACACTTCGAGATTATATACGCCAAAAATCGGAAAAAATAAACATTCAGAGATTAAGTAATAGGACAAAACTTTTCGATGGTTATAAACGAAAAATCACGATTTAACGGTTATTTCAACTCTGATTTTGATGATTTTTTTACAGCTACACTCCTTGACCCTATATGAATACAATGATTGCATTCGATCGTCAATTTAAAATATTTACACTAGTAGATACCACAAAATCTTATGTTATATTTAATAAAAGTATAAATAAACTCTTATTTGTTAGTGAATATATTATTTTCATGGCATACCCATTCTACGAAACTAGTTTCAACGATCCAACCGTCAAATTTGTTTGTTTACACTTCGAGATCATATACGCCAAAAATCGGAAAAAATAAACATTCAGAGATTAAGTAATAGGACAAAACTTTTCGACGGTTATAAATGAAAAATCACGATTTAACGGTTATTTCAACTCTGATTTTGATGATTTTTTACAGCTACACTCCTTGAACCTATATGAATATAATGAACCACTTCGATCGTCAATTTAAAATATTTACACTAGTGGATACCACAAAATCTTATGTTATATTTAACAAAAGTATAAATAAACTCTTAATTGTTAGTGAATATATTGTTTTAATAGCATATGTATTCTATGAAACCAGTTTCAACGATCCAACCGTCAAACTTGTTTGTTTATACTTCGAGATCGTATACCCCAAAAATCGGAAAAAATAAACATTCAGAGATCACGTAATGGGACAAAACTTTTAGATGGTTATAAACAAAAATCGCGATTAAACGGTTATTTTAACTCCGATTTTGATGATTTTTTACAGCTACATTCCTTGACCCTATATGAATACAATGAACCAATTTGATCGTCAATTTAAAATATATATTTTCGAACAAAAACCCAATCCGAACTACAATAATATATTTTTCTAACAAAATAATTTTTTTATTTTAGTATAGACTTTGCGAGACAAAGATTATTATTTCGTCGCGCAAAGTCATCCAAAAAATTTTTTAATTTTTTTTTAAATTTTAGTAAAGACTTTGCGAGACGAAGATTATTATTTCGTCACGCAAAGGCATCCAAAAAATTTTAAAAATAATTTTTTATTTATTTATTTTTGTAAATACTTTGCGAGACGAATCACTATTCGTCGCGCAAAACTCTGTGCACCGAATTATATTATTCGTTGCGCAAAGTTACTTTTCGCGACGATTCTTTGTCGTCGCGCAAAGTTTTGTCGCTCAAAGTCACTTTGCGCGACGATTTGTTTTTCGTTGCGCAAAATTGAGTCGCGTAAGACTTTGCGCGACGATGATTTGTATTTGTCGCGCAAAGTCACTTTGCGCGACGAATTTTGTTTGGTCGCGCAAAGTTTGGTCGCGCAAGGGTTTTTTTTTAGTAGTGATACATGTCAAATACAGAACACCGCTAAGCACAACACGCTTTAAACTAAATATACAATGATTTAGGCCTTTTGTGGATTAATCATGTGTGGTTACAATGATCTTTGTTCCTAATTGATGAATACAATTATCCCTTTTTCTCTCACATATACACATGGATTTTTTTCCATCGTTTAGTAACCTTTTTGTAGTGCGTGTTGGCGAAGTCCGTTAGTCCTTTGAACTTGCCCCGGTTCCCGTTCATATTAATACCGCTCAAATTGATAGTAGTGTTGTTGTTCTTGTTGGCATCATTTCCGTTGTCATCATCTGGGTCGTCATCATTTCCGTTGTCATCATCTGAGTCGTTATCATTTCCGTTGTCATCATCTGTCTCGCTAACATTTCCGTTGCCATCATCTGTGTCGTTATCATTTTCCTCATCATCATCTGTCTCGTTATCATTGTCCTCATCATCATCTGCGTCGTCATCATTTCCCTCATCATCATCTGCGTCGTTATCATTTCCATCGTGGTGCTTATTACTGCCGATATCAATGTTGTCGAAGTTGTTAAATACTTGCTGCTCATGGCTAATTTCATACTCTTCGATAGTGAAAGGTTGGCGGTTGGGATCAATACAAGCAGGATATCCGCCACCGTGGTTGCTTGGAGGTCTGGGTCTATTGGGTTTGGTATTGGGATTATAAATAGAAGTACAACTGGGATTGGGATAATAATTATAATAATTATAATCATCATAGGGATAAAGAGCGGCGGGATATCCGCCACCGTTGTTGCTTGGGGGTATGGGTCCATTGGGATTGAGATAATAACTATAATCATCATAGTGACCAAGAGGAATAGGTGGCTGTGGGCGATTCATTTGGGCATTCAAGATTGCAGAACGCACGGAGGGATTTACCATTGTGGGATCAGTTGGAGAGGGGGAGAGGCTCGAAAGGTAAGAGATAGCAGCTAGGTTATATATGAATTAGTTTGTCTTCATTTGCCCACTTATATAGATGATCAAAGTGAAGGGAAGAATTTCTTTTCAAAAAACAAAAAAGGGAAGGGAAGAATACTAATAATAATAATAATGACAGCTTGTTTGCGAAGCTACCTATGCCCTCCGTCCGAATGTGAATTGTTTTCCTTAGTGCTACAGTTGGGATTCAGTCAACATATAATATAATATTCCCAGGTTCTTTCCGAGTCAGTGTTGTCAACAAGTGCACGTATTTCCTTGTTCAAATGGGATAAGAACCTTGTTTCACTACCATCAGTAGTGCATATAAGGAACAGCCCTGTTCAAATGGATAAGAACCTTGTTTCACTACCAGAAGTAGTGCTTTATTAGGAATTTTCCTTCAGATAAGAACCTTGTTCTTTCCAAAGCCTTTAAAGACCAGAAGGTTGATAAATGGAGCATTTCAGCTTTTGCGTGTGCTTGACCAGATTCCTATTAATCGTTTTCGAATGGGGCCAAGAAATACCACATTTGTGTACTACAGATTTACTATATGATGTATGAACTATAACTTGTACTATGATGCCAATTACAAAATTTTATCTTCTTAGATGTTGATTGTATATGCATCTCTTATCGTATATATCATGTGGTATTAAATTGAGGTACAAAGTCAAATGAGACCTAAATAACCACTTCATCCATTTACTTTATCATGATGCTTTGCTCCTTCTCTTTGTTAACAACTCGTAAGTTTGATTAACTAATCTGGTTGGGTTGTGATTCTCCAAATGGGGATGGACTAGAGTTATATCGGTTAAATAGATCTACAATTCTTATTCTTCTTTTATCTTTATCAAACAAAGGGAAAGGAAATTTAACCACAAGATGTGGTGCGGTTGACAAACTACCACACCTCTAGCTAGCGAGCTACTTGGTGCCTCAATGGTAAGGGTTCAAAAGCTGTTGGAAGAACTTTCTGGCTAGAGGCAAACCGAACCCCGAGCAGAGATTAATCCCATGAAAAAGGAAAACTAAGCGGCGACATCAAATGGTTAGGTGAATAAGAGGCTAGATCGGATTACTAGTGGCGAATTCATTGTCCTAGTGCTTTTATCAATTTGAATTTCTCATCCTTGTGTTTCGTGACTTTCTACTTATTTTGTCTTTTAATTTCGTTGTAATTAAATCATTCTTTCAAAAACTCCTTTGGTGTTTACGTGAGTATGCTACGTGTTTAATTTCTTGTTTATATAATTAGAGTAGTTAAAGTATTTTGTGAAGTAAATTAGGTTAGACTAATTGGAAGTTGAACTCAATCCTCATGGGAATGACCTCGTATTTGCCATACTATATTACGATTGACCTTGTGCACTTGCAAGTACAATTTGAGTTTAGACTAATCTTTATAATCTCCATTTTTCAGGTTATATAAAATTCACAACATCTTTCATCAACCTCAGCGGCTTGGTCCAGTTAACTCTCCAATTTCGTAGTCGCGATCTAGAAAGACTCGTCGAAATCTGTCGCACAAGCCACTTTAGGCCCATGGTTGTCGTCACCACTTCAGGCACTTGTCCATCGCACTCCTCTGAAGGTCCAAGCCCTATAATTGTCCTAATCTCCTAATAATTGTAAAGATCGAAACCCTAGCCTCCTACCTTTCGAAAGGTTTGATTTGAAAGTCACCTAATCTCTCAATACCCTTCTATATCTTGCTAGTGAATTCGAGATTAGTCTATTTGCATTTCTGGTATGTTCTTTGTCTCCCTAATTTCAGATTTTCTATCTCTCTTGATTTGTCTGGTTTGTTTACATATTTTTTTATTTCTGATTTCTTTTTAGATTTTCTGATTTGGTTCTCAGGAGATGAGGAGGAAGCTTGGGATTAACTAGTTACTGAGATTGGGGGACATATAACAACTTTATGAAACAATTGAGCATACAAGGTCGGTTTGCAAAGCTGGATTGACTGGCTTTTTCAAGTTTTTCTCAATTTTTTCTTCTTGGTCTTTATTGGTTCTGTAAATAATAAATGTCTGTTGAACAGACTTAGAAAATTGAGAGATTATCTATTGAAATTAATTGCGCTTTGCTTTTATTTGCTTTTTTCCACCACCATTATGAAGAGACTCAAAAAATGGAGAGATTGCTAAGGGAATTAGGAGAACAAGTGTTGGAGCGACAATTTTGCCAAAATATTGCAAAATGTTTTAAGTTACTTTCATTTCATGGTTAGAATTTCATATTGTACTGATTCTTCTTTCGGAGAAATTTTTGTCCCTACTCTAAGTCTTGCTTTGGCTTCTTATGCTTATGCAGTCACTTCGCCGGTCGTGCTAGGAAACCGATTGTGAAATGGATGGAGGTTGCACATTTCATTCACTCTCTCTTCCTTTACTTTTATTGCAGTATAATACCATGATATTCTTGTTACTATTGTTACCATAAGGTGTCCTTGATTAATCATTTTTAGAGCCCTACTCTGTTGCAATTGTCTTAGGTGCAAAGTTGGTTGCAGAATAGAGCGCAAGAGTTGCCAAACGTATCCAAAATATCTCTGAGCAATAGGGAATTCGCCCTTCGAATAAGGCACTCGGAAATTCTGAAGTACCTAAAGGTGCTTCTCATAACCTCTTGTTGCTTTTATGTCTAGGCTGTAGTAATATGCAAGCTTGTAAGGCCTTTTGCAAACTGGTTAAATTTGATTAAATCTGATTGTGAAACAACCTGTTTAAATCTAATTAAACATAAAATCAGTGAATAACTAAAATAGCATTATTAAGTTTGTATCTGATGTGGCAGGTGCTTAAACAAACTGTTCTTTAAACCACACTGTCTCAAGCTTCATTTGTAAAGATTGATGTTAATTTTACAAGCCAAGAAGAGACATGTTGTTGCTGATACTGCTACAAGGGAGGGGAATACAACATGGAAAATGTGCAAGAAGACAGAGCTAACTCACACACTCAAGAACAAATTGATGTTCATATCAAATTGGTAGAATTTGTGAGCAATGATCACATGTAGCTTCATTATTTAGATTAATGTTATCGATGTGGTAGGAAGTATATGTGGTAGGAATAAAGATTAGTTAACTATGTAATAACTATTGAAACTTCAAATTTTATGAAAGAAACAATTTTTGAGTGTATATATTTATTAATAAAGCATTATGGTTAGTTTTCTAGTAAAAATAGTTGTATAGAATCATAGGAAACAAAAAAACTAAAATATAACAACCTAGGAATTTATTAGACAACTGAACTAAATTGTAATCAACGATGGTTTTATTGTAAAAACCATCGTCTTTACATACAATCAACGATGATTTTTAACAAAAAACCGTTGTCTTTACATACATTTTTTAACAAAAAACCATCATCTTTCTATACAATGAAAGACGGTTTTAAATAAAAACCGTCGTATTTTGCCTACAATTAACGACGATTTTAACAAAAACGTCATACTTACCTCTAAACAACGACGAATTTTTGTCACAAACCGTCATCTATATAACAAAATGACAGTTCTTTCAAAAAACGGTTGTCTTTATATCTAATAGACGACAATTCTTTCAAAAACTTGTCGTCTTTACATCTAATAGACGATGGAGATTTACTGTGGTGATTTTATGCATCAAAAGATGTCGGTCAATTTCACGACGGTTGAAAAACCAGATACACGACGGTGGATTACCGTCGTCTATTGCGATTTTTGTGGTAGTGATTTTAAGCACTAGAATTAGGACAGCTATTAACTACATTGAAAATTGAGTTTTTTATAATGGTTGAAAAATAGATGAGTTCTTTTTTTTTTAATCCAAAGAGATTTCATTAAAGCCCGATAAAGGCAGGCAAAAGAGCAACAAGGGACAAACAAACTAAACCACAAACCAGCGGCCAACAAAGGCAACGAGGAACAAAGTTACAAGATAAAATAAAAGCAGACACCAACAGCAAAGAGCCCAGACCATATCTACCAAGCCAGGTAAAGACTCAAGGAGGGGCTAGGAGACCATCTCTCGACAAGATAGAAACCAGGGAGGGGTGGGGGTGTATTAACCCAATTGCAAAAGCACAACCTCCTTTTGGCTAGCTTGTCAGCGGCATCAGCAGCACTGTTAGCTTCACGACGGACGCAATTCCAAAAAATAGATGAATTTATGCCTAGAATATAAGAATTATAAGGGCCTATCTATGAACCCTAGTTGAGCGTCAGATGCAGCATCAACTCTTATTTTAGTGTAGATATTTTAGTACATACATATTCAACTGCATGCAGGCATGCAGCGAGAGATTGTCATTGGTTTGGTTCACAGGCAGGCACTCTTCTTCCTGCTCAGTAGTACCGGTTGCCAAGTGTATTAAATCCTTTCACCTTGCCCTGGTTCCCCTTGATTTCGTTGTCCTCGTCCTCATCGTCCTCGTCCTCGTCCTCATCCTCGTCCTCGTCCTCGTCCTCGCCCTCGCCCTCGCCCTCGCCCTCGCCCTCGCCCTCGTCCTCGCCCTCGTCCTCGTCCTCGTCCTCGTACTCGTCCTCGTCCTCGTCCTCATCGTCGTCCTCATCATTGTCCTCGTCATTGTCCTCGTGGTGCTTATTCCCGTAGTTGTTCAATCCCTGCTTCTGCTCCGAAGTCACTAGTGCTCGTCCTTGAGTTCTCTGCTTCTCCTCCCAAGTGAATTCATTGACTAGTGCTCGTCCTTGAGTTCCGCCTCCACTAGTTTGATTCTCTAGTGATCTTCCGCGGATAACGACAACTTTCTTCCCAGCACCCTTGTCGCTTGTTGAGCTGCATCTCTTGGGCTTACGTTTCGATTTGAGCTTGGGTTTAGGACATTTGTGATTGGGATTAGGATTATAATTGGGATTGGGATTGGGATTATAATTATTATTGGGATTATAATAATAGCTGGGATTGGGATTGGGATTGGGATTGGGATTATGATTATAGTTGGGATTGGGATTACAATACCAATCCCAACGAGGAGGAGGCCGCAATATAAAAACACGGTTCGGTTCAACACGGTTCCGTTCCAACCCATTCAAGTAACCGAGAAGGTAAGACATCTCCATTATGGGATATCAGTTGGATTGGAGAGGGATATACTCAAAAGGGAAGAGCTAGCTAGGTTACGAGTTAATTAGCCTTCATTTGCTCACTTATATAGATTATCAAAGGGAAGGGAAGGGTTCGACCAACAAAAAAGTGAAGGGAAGAATATCACTAGCTTGTTTCCCGAACTTACTTATATGCCCTCCGAATGTGAATATATATATGATAAGTACGAATGTGAATATATATTATTTCTTGATAAGTTCGAATGTGAATTGTTTCCTTCGTGATAGAGTTTGGATTCTGTGTCCGTTAACATATAATATAATATTCCCTGTATTTTGTTTGGACGAATCTACTTCTTCAGCCTTCTGAAGGAAGCATAATATGCCCACTTTATATGGGATAACCAAGATCAGGAGGAATATCATTGATCAATCCTTAGCTTAATTACCAAATTAATAAATATATTGGTACCACTGTGACAAATTTTACTTTAGAAAACAACACATTTTGCATCCACAAAAGTGAAAACAAATGTTGTTAGTATATTAGGCATCACTTTTATAAATAATAAGACTAAGTGGTAGTTTGGTATTGCGTTTTCGGGGCTAGAATCGCTTGTATTGAAAATTGTACTTTCTTATCTAGTTTGGTAAAGAAAGTGGAATGAGTGCCATTCAACATACGTGATTTGAAGAAGCGGCTAAAGGGATGATTATGATTTCCTCTTTCGTGGAAACCAAATAAGGAACCGGTGGAGTTTGATGAATTTTTATGAAACACCCATAATACCCTTATTAATTTTTCTAATTTATCTCATCACTACAACCAAAAAGGCTAATAGGCATCAGGGAAAAATGATGCATTTTACTATCACATACAGATGCCTCGTAAGATGATACTAAAGAGACGGTGTAAAAGGCGTCGGGAACCAATGCCATTTACAGAAACAACATCCGCTTCTTCAACCAAAATGATGTCTTATGAGCTTCAGTTGTTGACTTTCGTCCAAATTATGTTGATTTTCGATGTCTTTGACTACAACAATAACGGTTCTCTGTATACCATTGAAACTATTTCACTAATTACTTTTGATTGGAAGGAATATCACGTACTTAGTGGAAGTGCTTAAAGTAATGGTTGCGTGTTTGCTGAATAGTTATAGAGTCTGCATGTCTTTAAGTTGTTGAGTAATTGTATGTAGGAGTCAAGTTTGGTCTCCTCCATAGTGGAGATGTCTTAGGAAAGTGTTTTCCATTTTTTAGGACCTTTCTTAATGAGAGGGGGTGATAACATATTAAATTCACACACACTACACAAATACTAGAACTCAAACCCATGACCTTTTTTGAGAGAGCAAATGCTTCAAACCACAGCACTAGTGAGTCTTTGCAATGTTTTCCTATTTATATGCTTTAAGTTAGAGTCTTTGTTTGTATAAATTTCACTGGATTTTCATTAACGGATATCAAATATATTATCCCATATTGTTAGTTTGTCTAACTTGGAGGTTATTGGGTTCCCTCGAAGCAGCCCATATCATTGCTCTTCCACTTCTTTTTTTGTCTCTAAATCATTAGCTTCAATCACAATTTACCATTTAGAAAAGTAATTTATTAATTGATACAGACGTATATTTACATTGAAGGCTAGGTGAACAAGGAATCCACGTAAACAAAACAAACAATCAAATAAATCAAGTAACAACTCCAAAAAAAGAAAAAAAGAAAAAATCATGAAAAAGCGCTGCATCTCAATCAACATGAATGAAAAGCACTCATGTTCACACACTGGACGGCATAAAAAAGCATTCTTGTTCACACCTTCAATTGGCTAGTTATTCTCACATGTTGATATGGTTTTCTTAAAGTTGAGCTTTGCTTTGTGGCATTTCATACTTCTTCTGTGGTTTTCCACAATGTACATCACATGTTCTATCTAGTTAAATTACATCATTTATTTATGATGTGTTGCAATATTTTTTTTTATCTTTCTTTGCTAAATTTATTTCTGAAATCTCCACAGCATGCACTTTTTTTATGGATGCTCACATTAAATTTGCACCAAAACTTAAGTCGTCAGTTATTAAAAAAACTCAACTTAACAATTTTCTTTCCCTTTTTCTCTGATTTTCTCGGGAACCAAACAGAAGATAGAGCTACAGAGAAGGTTTTGGCTCATCAGATTTCTAGTGGCACTCGTTCGATCTCTATTTAAATTTTGACTTCCCGAATTCCAGTCTCATGACTTCAAATACAATTGATGAATACGATTTAAATAAATAAATACAGAAAATAGTTTCTAAAATAAAAGGCACAACTACAACACAAAACTCCGAGATTACACATTTTGAGAAATTCAAATTTCAAGCATGTCTTCGAAAATCTTAGATAGATACCAAAAAGAGAGAGCCTATTATCGTAACCAAAATAAACAAGGCCCGATGTCTATGGGTGTGCAAGTGGGACGAAATCTGAAAATATTCACTCATGTATAGATGATAGATTTTTTTGGGCTAGTTTGGCGATGTTCTCTAAGTGGGTTAAAAGCATTTTTGCTGACATTTGGCAAAGATAGTTAACTATAAGTACTGAGAAGGATGCCAACCGCATCTACCCCAATGAAAAAATATATTGATTTATAGACAAATAATCTAAGGTTCGAAACGTCGTGGCACCTTTGGGCGGAGTTAGGATTTTATATTTGAGGGGGCCAAAATGTTAAACACAAAAAGTTTAGTTGTATATTTTTTTTGGTGAGTAAACTATTGCCTACAAAAGCACTAAATTGAAATGAGTGGTTTTCTTTCATAATTGCACTAAGTTTAGTTATATTCATGTTGAAATACAATTTTGATAAGTATTGATTTGTGGTGAGGGGGCCATAGGCCTAAGTATACCAAATTTTCTTTGCATTTGTTACGACATCCAATATATACATTCAAAGGGGTTAAATAAAGAGATATTTAGTCATATACTCATTCTTAGCACTAAAACTATAAATAAACCCTATACCATTTAATTTTTATAAACAAACCCCAAAAAAATCCAAAAAATGATAGCTGGCCTTATTGAATTTAATGTTGATTATTAAATTACTTTGATGCCCTATTGAGTGTTTTGGGCTTTTTTATGAGGTTTTGAGGTTGGGTTTGTTTTAAAAAATTAATGACAGTTTTGTAATTTAAAAAGGTTAAAAGCCTTTTTATTATGTTGTAAATGGGCTTTGGGTGTTTTTCTAAAGTCCACTTCATAAAGGGTTATTTTATAATTTAATCTTCTATATTGGGTATAATAGTGAATCTCCCTTAAATAAATTGAGGGGGCCAAGACCACCTCTGGCCTTAACACAGCTCCGCCCTGGTCCTTGTTAGTGTGTGAGTCCGCATGAAAAACTTCCCTCTCCAAACTCCCAAACAAGCCATATGTGAAATGGTATTTAGCTATCAAAAACTACAACTATTATTGATTCAAGTCGCCAAAATTTTGAATTAGATATGTGCCATGCACGTGGTTTAGTATACATCGATCTGTCGGATGCACGCTTTTAAGATATGTGCCATGCACGTGGCCAGCATTTAGCGTACAAAACAGAATTCCAAAGGATTCCACAATAAACAAGACAAATCTGATGGGTGTCATGTGAACTCAAATTTGACTACCATCCCCAATCAATGGGCTATAGTATTACTATAGCACTAGCACAAAAACAAAACCAAGTTGATAAATAGCAGATTGGGGCCTTTGTTTATGTTTAACTACAAACTCTAGCTCAGATTTCATTTGGGTTATTTTTCTTCAAGTCTTCAAGCAAGAAGATATTGTCAAAAATAGCAAAATAATGCTATCCCATGTCATACAAGTGTTTCTTAGTCTAGAGAGGTAGGCAAAGCAATATAAATTCAATATTTATTATGATCAAAACCAGATAAACTGCTAAATGATAGCTGAAAGCTAATAATATTGCATGGCAGCTTTTGACCCCATTTCAACTTTTGACAACATCCAGGCTTCATTCAATTTTCAGTTGTCACGCCCTAAAGTCAGGACACGTGACATCAACATGTACCTCGAGGATTCCAAAAATATAATACATAAATTCCAAGGGTTATACTCCCAGAATTCTCAAAATATGCTAAGCCTTTTTATTTAAATTAAAATGGGTTGGATCAGAGTTTTTAACTACAGCGAAAAAGTAAATAAAATATTATTCAAAATGTATATTTGAGAATTAAACCAACCCCAAAGGTCAAGGAATAGTACCAACAACCTTAGAAGTTATTTTACTATCCAATAATGAAAATATAACAACCATCCAGAATTTATATTTATACAGCTGAAGTAAAATATGATCAACTGTGAGGAATAATGGTTCACAACTTGACAAATGACGTGAGACACGACTCAGATGTTGACAAGTGAGGAAGTCACACCAAGACATCACCCATGAGTGGAATCCACAATAAAAGTAGGGGTGAGCATCATATACGTTGTTGCGTTGATTCAGCTGCACCAACATGGATTCAGCTGCATCCTCAACTTGTGATACTCGCAAGTGCACGAGCCGTTTGGTAGTATAGCATATGTAAGTGCGAGGTTGATCCCACGAGGATTGGGGATTGAATGATCCAATTCATTTCCCCTACACAAAACAGAAATGAAAAAGAAAATAAATAAAACAAGAAAAAAGGAAATAACTCAAGCAAATAAGTTCCCAAGTTCAATTAGATTAATGGATTGATTCTAGCTAAAGTATGATTAAACCATGGTGTTTGGTCCTAACCTTGTGTTCCTAATTCCCTAATTTGATCATTTGTTGTCTAACATAAAATTAAGCATTAGGAACCCATTAAGCATAGAAGAACAATTTAAACAACCAAGCATGTATCTAATCCCTGTTGTCGAATGTCCATACATACTCTTTCTATTCATAGTTCAATTCGAATTAAAGCATGGTGTCTACTCTTAATTCAAACCAAGATAGCTAACATGCAAGCCTAAATGGTGATCAATCATTCAAACTAGCATATTAACTTATAAGCATAATGAATAAGAACAAAAACCATAATTGAAACTTGGAAACTAATTAAACTTGAATACTTAAGAAAGAATGTACATTACAAATAAAATTAAAGTAGAACTTGAAAACTTGAAGAAAAATTTAGTAAAATCATTTTGTTACAACAATTGACAACTTGAAAGGAAACTAAGAGAATTTGAGGGAGAGAAGGGAATGGAGCTCTAGAGAAGTGTTTGAGAGCTCCCCCCTTGAGAGTGTTTTATAAAGCTTGAAGACTTCTCTATTTATAGGGCTAGGAAGGAGGAACATCATGATGAATTCCAACACCACCATTCCTCTTTTAATACAATCCATAACTCCCACTTCATCTTGTCTATGTTAGTGTGGTTGGAATCAATTCCATCTCATACTTCTTTTGCTGCACCTCAAGCTTTCTTCACATGGGATTTCAAAGGTGTTCAATTGTGGCTGCCTTTTGCTGCCAACCCATGTGGGTTTTCTTTTGGTTGTTGAAAAAAACGATTCTTCTGAACCAGGCTTGGTATAGGAAGGCTTGAGGTTTCAATATGTATCCAATGGGGCTCAAATTTGGATATGTCATAATAGACACCTATTGGAACAACCGTTATGAAGAATTTATACTCATCTGAGTAGTACAAGTATACGTTTTGGGCCTTGCAAGTTGACTGCAGAAAATAAACTGGAATTGACTTCATTGCAGTCAGCTTGAGGGCTTGTTTTGGGCTTGATCTTCCCTCCTACAAAATCTGGAAAAATCTGGATCTTCAAACCCTTTGAATTATCTTTCCAAGCATATGCAGCCCAACTCAAGAAAAAATCGGAAAGACCTTCAAATGTCATTTTTGGCCCAGTAACGTAGATGCTGCCGAATTTGACCTTAAGCTGCCAAAACTTGCATAACTTCCTCTAGAAGACTCGGAATCATGAACCGCAAAATTCTCCAGAAACTAGACTTCCGCATCTTTCCAATGATATAGGGCTCATCGTCTGGTTCTTCTTGAGAAAGTACAGTCCAATTCGTGAAGTTGACTGATCTGCAGACACCGATGAGCTAACTTGTCTCCAAAATGCATTTAATGAGTCTCAAGCTTATTACACTAAAACAAACACAAAACTTATTAAAAGCACAAGTTTAACTAAAAAACATAACCAAATCATAAGTTAGAAGGATACAAAATGATATGTAATTATGCACCGATCAAATACCCCCAAACCTAGATTTTGCTAGTCCTCGAGCAAAACAAACCGAAAACAAAGATAAAAATAAAACAAGAAGTTAACTAAACCACTTCCGCAGGTAACTCGATTGCATTGAGCGCATGCAACAAGCCTTTAAACCTCTAGGCATCCCTAGTAGGAGGAGTTGTGTCTCCTGAGGGTTTAACAGATACGATACCCACAAACGTTTTACTGACTCTGTAAAACAAAGTAATTAGAAAACTTAAAAAATTGTGTTAGTCCTTTAAGCAAAACAACAAAAATAAAAACAAAAACAAAAATAGAAATAAAAACAAAACAAAAATAAGACTCAAAACAATCTTCCTGAACATTTTCTGAAGAGAAATAACTCATGCACATGACTCAAAAGTTTTAACAATAGAAGCTTAGTTTTGGTCAATATTTACAGGGTGGCAAAGTTCAAAACACAACATGCTCAAAGTGTAGTAGTGTGATAGCCAAATGCAATAAATTCCCCAATCTTAGTTTTCACACAATTTCAAAAATCATACAAAGCACAAGTTCAACTTCAAATCTCACCAAAGTTGTCCTCTCACAAATGAATCACTCAGAAGAGGGCTACAATGCATCACTCAGTTATAAACATGAGATTAGAGTTAAACCATAAAGGACTTAACTCAAAATAGGAAGATGAAGAACTTGCATAAATATGATCTCAAGAAGGATGCCAAACACTTAAAAGTAAGAAAATGCATGCAATTCAACCACATGACATTTAAGATCAATTTAGGTCTTTAAGATAGGTTGTAATGTTGCCAAGGGTATAAGGTGAGTAAGAAATGAAAGGTATGGATACAAAGTCCAAGGAACTCGCAATGTAAGAGCATAAAATAATTGTTTACAAGACTTCGAATCATCATGAATAGATTTTTTTTTTCCTTTTACATGATCAAAACTCCTTATACCTTCATTTACATTGATTTATACTCCTTTCCTTTAATTGAACAAACACCAATTTATTTTGAGACCAATAAAGAAACCCATAAATGAAATTTCATTCAACCATCACATACTCACAACTTTTCTCTTTTCTTTCACCAATTGTGTGATTTTATTTTATTTTATTTTTTTTGAAATGTAACTCACCTTCCCAAACTTAGTGTGAAAAACACATCCCCAATTAAAGCTCATGAGTTCCTTAGAAAGGTAAATATTTGTTTTTTTGGGCTAAGGCAAGGAAATAAAATTGATAAATGAAAGAAAAGGTTTACATGTAGGCTCAAAATGGTTAACAATGGAAAATCATGCTTAAGCATGCATAAGGTTAGCTTGAAAGGCACAAACGATCCAAAGAGGGCCTTAATATCACTTCTTAAATGTCATGAAATCAAATTGCATAAGAATGAATGACTTTTAAGTGTTCAACCAAATCAAAGAATAATGAGATCAAACAACAACTTTGATGACAAGAAAATAAGACTATGTGTATGACACTCAAAAGCTCACTTTATATGGTTATGTAAGTCTAATTTATGCTTGATACAATTTCTTGGGTCATGCAAATCCTTTAATTGGAAAATTAAGAAACAAATGGCAACTGCAAAGAAGGTTTCGAACATATCATGCTAGAACGATGCCAAATTAAATTTTTTTAAATTTTTTTAAATTTTTAATAAAAATAATAAAAATAATAATAATATGAAATCCAATTTTTATTTAAGTCATGCAAACATTTATCACAATCTCATCATAAGTGTTCGGAAAGTGACTCAAAACAAAACAAGACTCAAAATATAGAAAAAAGAAAAAACAAGCAAGAAATTAATTTAAAAAAAATTTAAAAAATTTTATTTTAAGAAAAACCAAATTTACTTGCTAAACTCCAATACCCCTAAACCTAGAAATGAACATTGTCCTCAATGTTTAAAAATTAGGAACAAGCAATGTCATAACAAGAAATGAAAGGTACTAAAGTAAATATAAATCACAAAACACACAAGAATTAAAATACAAAAATAAAATAATTACAAAATAAAAATTACAAAAAAATGAAACAGTAAACCCTAATCACACAATTCTAAAATCCCAAAAAAAACTTTTTGAAGCCCAAAGTCCACAATTTCGAAACACAAACCACGGTGAAAACCCGACCCACAATGAAATCCGAAGCCCACGCGTTTGTTTTCGTTTCCTGCTTTTATTTATTATATATATTTATTTATTTTAATAAAAAGAACATGGGTCATGATGTCTCGGTTCAGTGTAAGGGACCAACTGACAGGGCGAGACACGTGTCGACGCGTAGAGGCGCCGCAGACTCCACAAGAACAAATTACGGGCGCCATGGAAAGGCGAAGAGACGACTTTGCTGAACACGTCCGTTCAGACAAAGCAGGTTGCGACAAATTTTTCACTTTGAAGGGGGTGGAAGGTGAAAATGCAATTAAGGGGGGGTGGGGTTGGGGAACGGGTGCGGCGACATATAGAGATAAGCCGTAAGGGCCGCGCAGAACTTAGAACCGCAGTGGCTAGGGTTAGCAAAACTAAGTCTATAAAAGGTAAAAAAAAGAAAGGGTGAAAAACACAAACTCAGAAACACACAAAAGAGAAAAGAAAAAAAAAAGTGAGAAATCAAATGGCCTCTTCCTACCCATTTTCGTTGGATCTCAATCTAGCTCCACCGACTCAGACATGGGGCCAAGCTGCGGCACCAGTATGGATGCCCTACTTTGCCTTCGCACGGGGGCCTGTGACAGTAAATGACTCAATACTCCTGGACAATGATGTTGCCATTGGAGAGGCTAGAAATTTAGTGACTCCTAAAGATATACGTGTGCTGGGGATAAGGGATGACAACCGGGTTGTCAGCGATGCCCTAACACTAAGCGTGCAAAGTACGGCAACCATCGCAAGTTTGGGTCATCGCCTACTTGCGAAGTCCCATGAGGTGGAGGTACTGAAGCGTCAGTTGGCGGCGGAGCGGAGTTTGGTTGAAGAGTGTCAGAGTGCTATAAAAAGCTTGAAAAGGGAGAGGGCAAGGATAGTGGAGGTGAATCAACACCAGCTAGAAGTATTACGGGACAAGAATAAAAACCTATCAAAGATGGTAGAGTTGTATTCTCGCGACATGCGAAAAAAGCTGGATGACCTAGACCGACCGGGTAAACGCAAACAAGTAGATCGCGAGAGTAGTTACGCTCAAGCTAAGAGTGCGATCTTTGGGAGCTCAAGTGGTGAGCCCCCAGAGGCTGTGCGTGAAGCCCTGGAAAAGGACAGCCAGAGGGCCAAACTCAAAGCTCCAATGGTCGAGACACCGAGCACTGTGAAGAAATGATTTCTACTGCATTATTGGTGTTTTTATTTTATTTTATTTTATTTTAGTTATTTTGTTTCGGAAATAAAAGAGTAAGGTTGCAGAAGGAAAAAGAAAGTGACAAAGAAAACACACTTCCCAAACTTAAATCAAACAAAGACGACAAACAGAAAAGAAAGCACAGTTCCCTAACTAAAATAAAACAAAGATGATAGCCGAAAAGGAAAGGCAAAAACACAAAGCACCAGAAAATGAAAGTAACGGGCAAAAACATAAAACACCAGAAAACATAGAAGTAAAAAGAAAAGTAAAGTGAAAGTAAAGGTGCTCCCCCTTGAAGCGATTAGGTCGAGCATGTCCGGGAAATCCGAAATGGTGTCGACTCCCTCATCAGCATATATCTATTTAAACCACACCTCGACAAGCGGATGATACCCTGCATTTCTTCCTGCAAACTCAAGGAAAAACATAAAAAAAAATCCAGAAACAAAACAATGGCATCCTCATGCACTCACCTTGATGACCTCAACCTTCAGTTGTCCCTTGCACCACCTAATGCCCAGATAAGGGCTCCTCCAAACACTGTCTTCCCAAATTCCTCTTATCATCATGGCTCGGCCTCAAATTTCTTTGAGGCGGTGCCGATTAGAGCTGTACTACCGGAAGGCATGACTGTGAGAAGGCTCACACCGGCGGTTCATCTGCATGTGGCACAGCGGTCGGACAAGGTGGCAGTGGAGGAGTCCCACACTTTAACCGTGCAACACGCGGTCTCTGCCACAACTCTAGACTTGCGACTACTAGTGAGGACACAGGAGTGTGTAGCGCTGACCAAGGAAGTAGCTTCCTTGAAGACTCAGGTGGCGAACTTGCAGAAGCGGCTCTACAGTGCCAACCAACATGTAGAAATGCTGCAAAAGAGAAATGAAGACCATGTAGAGCTGCTGCAAATTCTACAAGTAAGAGCAAATAGAGGCATGCCATGATGATGAGGATGAAGATGATGAAGATGAAGAAGAAGTTGTTTGTTATTTTTATTTTTATTTTTAAATTTTATTTTAAATTTTACTTTTTTACTTTTTTAACACACTAACTAACCATGTAAATAAATACATGAACTTGTTTGGGCTTAAATTTGGCGCACCCAGGCCTAAAGAAGAAAGCCCACGACATCCCTAAACCGACTGTTCCAAAGCTCTGAGCCCATCAACACAATCCAGCCCACTAACGATTGAACGGATCAAAACAGGTGAACACGGCCCAAAAACGTTAGAAGGCCTGGAAACGGAGGGAACGAGGAAAGGGTTGGGCCTCGCAGATTCTCATCCCGGGTGATGGACTGTTTCGACAACAGAATCGCATCATAGATCCCTGCTCTCTTCCAATAAGCTCCATGCCTAGGAAGAAGCTTGTCAACCCAATCCGCCCATTTCACAGAGCTATTCCTCACTTCACTAGACGGAAACGAGCGGCTCAGATTCTTACTAACCCAAGAATGGGAAGAAAGGGGAGAATTGTTTTCAAAACAGATGGGAGCCACTGCATCCCTTTTCATCAGCTCCTCCACTTCAGTTGGAACAGAACCAAACCAGCGAGGCCCCAGGATTAAAGTATCCTAAAAAAGATGGAGAACATTCTCGTCCAGTTTCTTGCCAATCAAGTGGTGAGTCCTGCTTCGAACCTCCATGGCGTGAGCATCAATTCTAGACCTGGTGATATAATCTGGAGGAACTGAAGAGGAGGCGCTCTGAGCACGAGTTTTGGGAGAAGACATTTTTCTAGAGAGAAAGCAAAAGGAGAGATGGGGAGTATTCGAAAGAAAAAAAGGAAAGGATTCTGGCAGAAATCGAGTTCTGAGGAAATTAGGATTCAAAGAAAACAGGAACTAAACTCTGAAGAAGCTAGGTTTTGAGGTGAACAGGAACTGGAGGTTTCAAAATTCTTTTAAAGGACTCGAAATCGTGGGAAAAGGAAGACAAGACGCCACCTGAAAACTGATAATGACCAGCTAGTAACTGGCTAGTAACTGACCAATTTCCCACGAAGTCTAATTCGTGGTAGGCGGACGTGGCAGACAGGGGACGTTTTATTTCGGCGCGCACAAATTAAATAGCCGAAAAAATCATTAAGTTTGGGAACCGTCGTTTTAAACGGTTCAAACTTAATGGGGGCATTGTTTGGGCTTAAATTTGGCGCACCCAGGCCTAAAGAAGAAAGCCCACGACATCCCTAAACCGACTGTTCCAAAGCTCTGAGCCCATCAACACAATCCAGCCCACTAACGATTGAACGGATCAAAACAGGTGAACACGGCCCAAAAACGTTAGAAGGCCTGGAAACGGAGGGAACGAGGAAAGGGTTGGGCCTCGGAGAAATTCGAAATTAGGCACAACGTAAACTAGACTCAATCTGATCTGCAAAACGGAACAATCCCACGTGATCCCTGACTTAGAAGAGTCAATAATTTCGGCTGAGATTGAAGACTGAACAGGAGCAGGTATAAAAGAAAATCTCTGAAATAAACTTTGCTGCCAGGAGATCAAATACCGCTTAGTTTATCTAAAAATAATCTGATATTTTGGAGAAACACAATTTTCAAAGATAAGCAGGCTCTGCTATTATAAAGCGGGAAACAGGGAGCTGTTCAAAAGCTGAAGATTAGCTATCTCAAACGCTCAGACTCATGCAAAAAACAGATTGAAATGAAAGAACAAGCATGGCGCACCATCAAAATACAGAAGCAGTCACCTCAAGAAATGATCGTTGAGTAATTACTTGACAGAAAAATTGGATGGAACCCCTGTTTTGCTTTAATTAAAAAATTGAAAGATCTTTTGATTACTTGCCGCCCACTCTCAGAAAAAACATTCCCTATATATACAAGAGAGGGTGAACAGAGCAAAAAGGACAATCAATCAAACAACCAAAAAACTCAGTCAAGAGACAAACACTCAAAGGATCACTTGATCACAAAAATCTCAAGCAAGTTACAACAGACTCAGAGTCTGAAGTACTTCAAATGCAAGAGCTTCTCAGACAAGCTTGCAGAATCATCCTATTTTCCCCCAGCAAAGGCAGTTAGACCCCGGCTTCTGAATTGAATCCCAGTTCACAACTCAACAATAACGAGATTTTCTCTCGTTACAAATTTGGTTCAGCAAAAGCCAAGTTTAGCAGAGTTCGAGTTCTCTCAAATATGAAAACCTCAACAAATGTATGAAGAGCCCTGACTTAGCCGCACAGGTACTGCAGTACATCCCCAGCTCAAGTCCAGCCACTTCTGCCCCTTTCAGACTGGAGAAGTCCCAGTTCTGCCCATCCAGAAGCCATCCAGGGCTTGAAGTAGATTAAAGCTCTGCCAAACTCAAGCTTTGGCATCGATTTGCAGTCGAAGCCTAACGGTGGAAGCTGTCCGGAGTCCAGCCCAGCACAGACGCACCCAATCCAGCCCAGAACAGAGGCAACTAACCGGGCAGAAATGGAAGCACAGCCCTCCTCTCGTCGTCATATAGTCAGTTTTCCCTTTTTGAGTCTTGTAAAGGGGAGTTCTGCCTAAAATCAGTTCAATCTGTTATCAGTTGTTCCGGCCAGAACTGCCGATTTTTATACTGAGATAAATTATAAAAGTCCTTACCAGTCTAAGGCATAGAAAAGAACTTACTTGGGAGATATTCCTCACCCAAATTCACAATCGTTTGGTCAAAGGCAGTAACTTGGGACGCAAGTTATTTTTACCATAAGTCTGTTAGGGTTGAAAAACTGCTAGCAGTGGCACGCTCAGCACATAAAGATAGTTAATTTACTGACCAAAACATGGTCCTTTCACTTTCTTTGGAGTCAACCAGAACGGCCGCCCGCACGGTGTCACGGCCCAAAGGCTCATTGAAGACGGTCTGGCCAGTTCTCTAGAAGACTGGAATAGGCCTTTTGTTCTGAACCTCCAGAACTCCAATGTTTAGTCTCAACCAACAGGAAAAGGATCGAGCTGCAACAATCCGATCCATTACAAAAAGATTGTTGATATACTGGGGGGAAAGGAAACTCACTGCGCAGAATCCAGCCATTAATATGGCAGAATTCACGCATGAGAGCATCGAAGAACAAGAGGAGAGTTCACAGGAGGAAATTTTAGATTTTGCACCAGCGGCGCTAGACGACTCCTTGCCAGAAGTAGAAGACCCGTTACAGGAGATTAATTTGGGGACAGAAGAGGATCCAAGACCTACTTTCATTAGCGCACTACTGGAAGAACCACTCAAAAGCGAGATCATCGCACTTCTGCATGATTTCAGAGATTGTTTTGCTTGGCATTATCATGAAATGCCTGGATTGGACAGGAAACTGGTAGAGCACAAGCTGCCCATCAAAGAAGGCTACCTTCCAGTCAAACAGGCTAGAAGAAGAATGTCCATGGAGACAGAACTGAAAGTTAAAGAAGAGATAGAAAGATTGCTCAAGGCAGGATTCATCATGCCGGCCATTTACACTGACTGGCTGGCCAATATTGTCCCTGTTCTAAAAAGAAAAACAGGGGCAGTAAGAATCTGTGTGGATTACAGGAATCTCAATGAAGCATCTCCTAAGGATGAATATCCTATGCCAATGGCGGACATGCTAGTAGATGGAGTTGCTCATCACCAAATGTTATCCTTCATGGACGGCAATGCAGGATATAACCAGATTATGGTGGCAGAAGAAGATATTCACAAGACAGCCTTCATGTGTCCAGGGCATCTAGGTTCTTTTGAGTACACTGTAATGCCGTTTGGCTTAAGAAACGCAGGAGCCACTTACCAAAGAGCAATGAATTCTGTTTTCCATGATATGATAGGACACTCTTTAGAAGTCTATATAGATGATGTGGTGATCAAATCTATGGAAGCAGGGAATCATGTATCAAATCTAAAAAAGGCATTTTTAAGGATGAGACAACATAAATTAAAAATGAATCCTAAAAAATGTGTTTTTGGAGTACAAGCAGGGAACTTCTTGGGATTTTTGGTACATCAGAGGGGCATAGAGGTTGATAAAAATAAGACAAAATCCATCATAGAAGCTCAACCCCCGAGAAACAAGAAAGAGCTGCAAAGCCTTCTAGGGAAAATTAACTTCCTAAGGAGATTCATATCCAATTCCGCAGGAAAAATTCAGCCCTTTTCTTCTTTGTTAAAGCTAAAACAGGAACAGACTTTCAAGTGGGAAGAGCAACACCAACGAGCTTTTGAAGAAATCAAACATTACCTTTCAAATCCGTCAGTTCTGTCCCCACCAAAGAAGGGCAGACCCCTTAAGCTCTATATATCCGCATCAGAAACGTCTGTTGGAAGCTTGTTAGCTCAAGATAACAAGGAAGGAAAGGAACAAGCAGTCTACTATCTGAGCAGAACTCTGACAGAAGTAGAAAGAAATTATTCCGCAATCGAAAGGCTTTGTCTGGCTTTGTACTTCACTGCTATAAAACTCAGACACTACATGCTGCCATTTACCACTTATATCATTGCCAAGACAGACCTAATCAAATATATGCTAACAAGGCCAATGTTGAGAGGCAGAATTGGGAAATGGACTCTGGCTCTGACAGAATTTGCTTTCAGGTATGTTCCTCAGAAGGCTGTCAAGGGGCAAGCGGTAGCAGATTTCCTAGCCGATCATCCAGGAGAAGAAATTGAAAATATGGATTCTTTGGACATAGCAAATGCAGATTTGTTGACAAGAGCTCACGTTTGCCTTAACAATCCCATTTATTCGATTCACCTCACACCTTGGAAGCTATACTTTGATGGATCAAAAACTGACTCAACCTCTGGAGCAGGAATTGTTCTAGAGGAACCTTTGGGAGTCAGACATTGTTACTCTTTTCAGCTAGATTTCCAATGCACCAACAACAGAGCTGAATATGAAGCTCTAATCATTGGCCTTGAAATGTTGGTAGAGCTTGGAGTTCAGTCTGTGGAAATTTTGGGGGACTCTATGCTTGTTTTAAAACAGATTGCTGGAGAATACAAATGTTTGAATCCTGATTTAGCTGTCTATTTGGTAGCAGCCAGGAATTTGTTGACAGAATTCAGGGAAGCCACTTGGGAACACATCCCAAGAGAAGAGAACTTTGCAGCCAACGAATTGGCTCAAATAGCCACAGGAATACAAATCCCGGAAGACTGCGTACAGAGGATTATTAAGGTAGGAAAGAAGAGTCTACCATCTGTTCTGACCAGAGGAATGGAAATAGACGTCAATTCTGCCATAATCACCAAAGACGACTGGAGAACTCCCATCATAAGCTATTTACAATACCCAGCCTTCCCTTCCGAAAAGAAAGTCAGAATCATGGCTTTAAATTATCTTATGTGGAATGAAGATTTGGTCCGAAAAAGCAAGGACGAAGTATTGCTGAGGTGCTTAGGAAAGAAAGAATGCATGAAGGTCATGGGAGAAACCCACGAAGGGATATGTGGGGCACATCAAGGCGGAAGAAAAATGTGTTGGCTGATTAGAAGATATGGCTACTTCTGGCCAACCATGATGAAAGATTGCATTGATTATGCTAAGGGATGCGAAGCGTGTCAAAGACATGGACCAATCCAGCAGGTTCCTTCGGTTCCCATGAATCCGGTAGTCAAGCCATGGCCATTCAGAGGATGGGCAATGGATCTCATTGGCAAAATTTATCCAGCCAGTACCCAACAGCATTGTTTCATTATTGTAGCCACGGACTACTTTACCAAATGGGTGGAAGCCAAGCCTGTTAAGTCTACCACATCTCAAGAAATCATCACCTTCATAGAAGAACAGATCATACAGAGATTTGGTATCCCAGAATCAATCACTACCGACAGGGGATCTTCGTTCATATCCGGAGATATGTTGAACATGGCAGAAGCGTTCAAATTTAAGCTACTCCAATCCACTCCTTATTATGCTCAAGCCAATGGACAGGCAGAATCAAGTAATAAAGTGATAATCAATATTATCAGGAAAATGCTAGAGAAAAATCCGAAGCAATGGCATGAGAAGCTGTCAGAAACATTGTGGGCGTACAGAACTTCAAAAAGGGAAGCAACTGGTATGACTCCATATGCTTTGACTTATGGTCACGATGCAATTCTGCCTATGGAAATAGCAGTTCAATCCCTCAGAACTGCCCATCAACACGAGTTGGTTGGAGAAGACTACAACCAAGCCATGTTGCTAGAACTGGAAGGTTTGGACGCAAATAGGATTGATACCCTGAACAAACTCTTAGCAGGAAAACAAGCTGTGTCAAGAGCATACAACAAGAGAGTCAAAAACAAGAGTTTTGAAGAAGGAGAGATAGTCTGGAAAGCAGTTCTGCCCCTCGGAACACATATAGCTGGTTATGGAAAATGGTCACCGACTTGGGAGGGACCTTTCATAATTAACCAAGTCTTAGGATTAGGGGCGTACAGGCTACAGGATCGAGATGGAGAAGTCCATGCTGCGCCAATCAATGGCAAATGGTTAAAGAAATTCTATCCAACCATGTGGGATTCACAAGCTGTGCAGACGGATCCTGGAATAGAAAGACAACAAGTTGAAACTGTTGTTTGATTTTGTTTTAGTTTCAATTCTGTATTAGTGTAATCTTTTATTTTAATCTACCAAGAGAAATCAAAATTCCAAAAATAAATAAGCTCTTATTTTAATAGTGTTCACCCGTTTTGGTTTACTTCCTGAGATGACAGGGCAAAGTTCCCCATTAATTCAAAGACCATGTTTTGGTCAGTAAATTAACTTTCTTTATGTGTTGAGCGTGCCACTGCTAGCAATTTTTCAACCCTAACAGACTTATGGTAAAAATAACTTGCGCCCCAAGTTACTGATTTTGACCAAACGATTGTGAATTTGGGTGAGGAATATCTCCCAAGTAGGTTCTTTTCTATGCCTTAGACTGGTAAGGACTTTTATAATTTATCTCAGTATAAAAACCGGCAGTTCTGGCCAGAACAACTAATAACAGATTGAACTGATTTTAGGCAGAACTCCCCTTTACAAGACTCAAAAAGGGAAAACTGACTACATGAAGACGAGAGGAGGGCTGTGCTTCCATTTCTGCCTGGTTAGTTGCCTCTGTTCTGGGCTGGATTGGGTGCGTCTGTGCTGGGCTGGACTCCGGACAGCTTCCACTGTTAGGCTTCGGCTGCAAATCGATGCCAAAGCTTGAGTTTGGCAGAGCTTTAATCTACTTCAAGCCCTGATGGCTTCTGGATGGACAGAACTGGGACTTCTCCAGTCTGAAAGGGGCAGAAGTGGCTGGATTCGAGCTGGGGGATGTACTGCAGTACCTGTGCGGCTAAGTCAGGGCTCTTCATAAATTTGTTGAGGTTTTCATATTTGAGAGAACTCGAACTCTGCTAAACCTGGCTTTTGCTGAACCAAATTTGTAACGAGAGAAATCTCGTTATTGTTGAGTTATGAACTGGGATTCAATTCAGGAGCAAGGGTCTAACTACCTTTGCTGGGGGAAAATAGGATGATTCTGCAAGCTTGTCTGAGAAGCTCTTGCATTTGAAGTACTTCAGACTCTGAGTCTGTTGTAACTTGCTTGAGATTTTTATGATCAAGTGATCCTTTGAGTGTTTTTGTCTTTTGACTGAGTTTTTGGTTGTTTGATTGATTGTCCTTTGCTCTGTTCACCCTCTCTTGTATATATAGGAAATGTTTTTTTCTGAGAGTGGGTGGTAAGGAATTAAAAGATCTTTCTAGTTTTTAATTGAAACAAAACAGGGGTTCTATCCCTTTCCTGGTAAACAAGCACTCAACGATCAGTTCTTGAGGTGACAGCTTTCTGTATTTTGATGGGGTGCCATGCTTGTTCTTCCATTTCACCTGCATGAGTCTGATCGTTTTGAGATAGCTAATTCTCAGCTTTTGAACAGCTCCCTGTTTCCCGCTTTAAACTAGCAGAGTCTGCTTATCTTTGAAAATTGTGTTTCTCCAAAATATCAGATTATTTTTGGATAAACTAAGCGGTTTTTGATCCCCTGGCAGCGAAGTTTATTTCAGAGATTTCCTTTTTATATCTGTTCCTGTTCAGTCTTTAGTCTCGGCCGAAATTATTGACTCTTCTAAGTCAGGGATCACGTGGGACTGTTCCGTTTTGCAGATTAGATTGAGTCTAGTTTACGCTGTGCGTAATTTCGAATCTCTTCGAGGCCCAATCCTTTCCTAGTTTCCTCTGTTTCCAGGCCTCCTAACGTTTTGGGCCGTGTTCGCCTGTTTTGATCCGTTCAATCGTTAGTGGGCTGGACTGCGTTGACGGGCTCAGAGCTTTGGAACAGTCGGCTTGGGGATGTCGTGGGCTTTCTTTTTCCTAGGCCTGGGTGCGCCAAATTTAAGCCCAAACAAATAGTCACTTCAATGACCAAGTAGTTCACTACAAATCCGAAAATTAAAAACTGAAATCCTAGTTTTTTAAGGGTCTCCTGCAGACTAGTCTTCTTGATGGAAAGCTCCTTCTGAAGCAGCACCCCTTGATGGATTGAAGCCTCTGCAACTTCCAGAGCTGGCCTAGAAGTTGAAACCATGCTTTGCACAAGGAAGGTAGCCTTGGTCTTAGAACTCAGTCCAGCACCCAGCCTGTGTTGCTCCTCCCTGCGTTCTGCCAGCTGTCTCTGAAGCTCTTCAATCTGTTTCTCCAGCCTGTCTGCAGTGGCCTTGGCCTCTTTGTACCCCGCGACCATCTGATCCAGTTCTGCCTTCTGCCTTGCATAATCAGCCAAATTGGCATCATGAGTCGCCTTGCAGAGTTCAGAGGTCTCGAAGGTAGGTTTGAGATCCTCATAGCGATCGTGAAGGTTGAGCACATCTCTGGCCAGATTCAGACCTATCTCGAGAATTGGCCTGGGAGCCATGTTCTGCCTGTGCAGCAGGTCCAGATCTTTCATCAGTTGTTCCACAGCCTCCCTGTTTCCCTCCAGTTCCAGCTCAGTGGACTGCCAGATCTTCACTCTCTCCATGGCCTCATCCACAGCCTTGAACTTGGCCTTGCTGGGGGTGGAACTGAGTTTCTCCAGCCTATCCAGCTGAGCATCCAGGTCCATAGCCTCAAATTCGGCCAGTTCTGGATCAGCAAGGGAAGCCGTGATGGATGAAACAGCGCGAGATCGGATGGGCATCTGCAAAATAAAAAATTGTGGATTAACAAAAGGGGCAGAAATGAAAAGGAAGTTCATAACAGGGTGGATACTTACAGCCGCAAGAACAGGCTTCAGAGGGCTAATCACCACTGCCACGGTTCCGGTAGTTCCGGCCACTTCCACCTGAATAAAAAAAAAAGTTAAAAAGAAGCAAGGACAGGGCAAAGCGCGAGGGATGGACAGAAGAAAATGCTACAAGAAATTACCAAGGGTTCGGATACAGTGGCAGTTAATTCTACCCCTGGCTCTGGAACTGCAGCAGGAAGCTCCACTTGTTCAACCGGCCTCGAGGCAGGTTGCTCTGTCAGACTCGCAACCGGAAGTTCCACCTGCTCCACAGGTCCCGATTCTGCCAAAACCTCTATCTGCTCCCCAGACCCTAGTATCACCTGTTCTGACTGAGCTGTAACAGAGAGTTCTGCCTGTTCTAAAGGCCCGAATGCACTGCTTGAAGCTGCCACAGGGACTTCTGCCTGATCAATTGGCCCTGATGCAGAACGCTCTGGCTGCTCCTCAGAGGCCGGGGCTGCAGTAGATTGTTCAGCCTCCGTATCTTCAAAGGCGGCCAGTTCAGAGCCAGTCAGTTCCACCCTCGGAATGGCGCGCTGTTGGCAGGCCAAGGCGATGCTTTCTGCGATCACCTCGGGCGGAATCTCCTCCTAGACAAACAAACAGACAGAAATCAGAAGCTAGAAAGTTAAAGAAGAGAATGCGATTCGAAGAACCAGAATCCACTCTCACCTCTTCTTCGAAATCTTTGCCTTTCTTCTCTAGAGGATTTTCTGTTGCTGCTCCTTGCTGCTTTTCCTGTTCAACAGCCTCAAAAGCCTCTCGCAGCTCATCATCAGTTCCGGAGGTTTCAGTTGGATCTGCAGCAAGCTCCTCCGTCTCATCAGATTCAATTTCACTCCTCTTCCTAAGTCTTTTAGACCTAGTCGGAGGAAGAGGAGGGCTTTCAGCTGCACACAACGAATAAAAATCAAAAAAAGGGCAGAACAGGACAGAACAAATCAGAAGAAGGAAGATTTAACTACCAGAGGTCTCAGGCTGGACAGTACTGCTCTGAGCATGGGCATTTTCCTTTCTTTTCCTCCCAACGGATGGGGTAGCAATGACAGCAGTTTGTTCTGCCACGTCTTCATCCTCCTCACCAGAAGGAGGCTCTAAATCCCCAGCAGCAATGACAGAAGAAACTACGCAGGGAATAGGCAGAATCAGAGAAGTACCAATGAGAAAGAAGGGAGAAATAGAAAAACTGAAGAAACTTACCAAGTATCTCTCCAGCTTGCCTTGTCCCTCCACCTATTTTCTTCACCAGGGAAGGACCTGGTATAGACAGAACAGGTTTTTAGTTTGAATTCACAAGGCAAAGAAGGGAGGAAATAGACAGAATCTCAAAAAGTACCTTCTATCACTTGAGCATTGACGTCTTTTATGGTCCGCACCACGAACTTCTTAGCCCCTGCTTCTGCATAAACGGTCCCAGCGGCCCAGCCTTCAAAAAGAACTGGAAAGGCATCATACGAGGCAGGAAGAACGTGACATCTAGCCTTCCACCAGTCGTCAAAATCGGCAGAACTGCAGGTGTTCAGCCTCCAGGAAGGAAAGAGGGCGTCTGAAGTATTGTTGATCTTATTCACTGCACACCTAGCAGCTTTGTGAACTTCCAAATCATCCAAATCCCTCCAGGAAGTCCCCCGATTGCAGCTTTTGTAGAATTTGAACGGAACAACCTGAGGGCAACCAAGCTGTCTTGCACAGAAATTGGGATGGTAGACTTCTGCCCCCAGATGATAGTTTGGAGGCTTCCCTCCTCCATGGGAAAGGTCCCTCGCCAGGGCAATACTTAGGAATTTCTTCCTAAAGTCTATTCTGTCCGCCTCTTCTTCCGGTTCCTTTTCAAAGAGTCGATGTCCAGGCTGGAACCAGGGATATGTCCTCCTGATCACCAACTGCCACTGAGCTTCAGACCTCTTGGTACAATGTCTGAACCACATCAGGTACTCCTCAATGGAGCGCTTGGGCACTTCTGCTGATATCAGAGGGAGGGCCAGAACTTGGTCTTCAGGCAGAACTATGTCCGGAAAACGAAGTTCTGGGAAATAAACCTGCAGCCAGATCTGGATCATCCAGAACGAGCCAGGAGCAGCTAGATTCAAAGGATTCTCCAGGGTGGCTGTATGTAGATTCTTGAAGAGATGAGCCAGAACCGAAGGACCAAGCTCAACGTCAGTATGGTTGTGAAGAGCTTCCGCCAAGTGCCTGTACTCAACCAGAACTGCAGAGGAACGATTGGGGAACACGAATCTGTTGAGCCAATACAGGAGGAACAACATATGCTGTTGATCCTTGTCCTTCTCCGTGCTAAACTTTCTCAGATAATTGGAGAAAGAACCGTTCTGATTGATGGCAGCTGGAGAAATGGTGAAGGGCTTGGCCAGCTTCTCTTGATTCTTCCTCCGATGGTAATCACCAACGGCATCTACAGGTCTTCCATGAGGCCTGAAACCAAAAATCTGAGCCATGTCCAGCAGGGTTGGCGCCATTGGACCCACGCGAAAATCAAAAGTGTTGCTGGCAGAATTCCAGAAGCATAGAGCAGCAGCGAGCAGATTCTCATCCCGGGTGATGGACTGTTTCGATAACAGAATCGCATCATAGATCCCTGCTCTCTTCCAATAAGCTCCATGCCTAGGAAGAAGCTTGTCAACCCAATCCGCCCATTTCACAGAGCTATTCCTCACTTCACTAGACGGAAACGAGCGGCTCAGATTCTTACTAACCCAAGAATGGGAAGAAAGGGGAGAATTGTTTTCAAAACAGATGGGAGCTACTGCATCCCTTTTCATCAGCTCCTCCACTTCAGTTGGAACAGAACCAAACCAGCGAGGCCCCAGGATTAAAGTATCCTAAAAAAGATGGAGAACATTCTCGTCCAGTTTCTTGCCAATCAAGTGGTGAGTCCTGCTTCGAACCTCCATGGCGTGAGCATCAATTCCAGACCCGGTGATATAATCTGGAGGAACTGAAGAGGAGGCGCTCTGAGCACGAGTTTTGGGAGAAGACATTTTTCTAGAGAGAAAGCAAAAGGAGAGATGGGGAGTATTCGAAAGAAAAAAAGGAAAGGATTCTGGCAGAAATCGAGTTCTGAGGAAATTAGGATTCAAAGAAAACAGGAACTAAACTCTGAAGAAGCTAGGTTTTGAGGTGAACAGGAACTGGAGGTTTCAAAATTCTTTTAAAGGACTCGAAATCGTGGGAAAAGGAAGACAAGACGCCACCTGAAAACTGATAATGACCAGCTAGTAACTGGCTAGTAACTGACCAATTTCCCACGAAGTCTAATTCGTGGTAGGCGGACGTGGCAGACAGGGGACGTTTTATTTCGGCGCGCACAAATTAAATAGCCGAAAAAATCATTAAGTTTGGGAACCGTCGTTTTAAACGGTTCAAACTTAATGGGGGCATTGTTTGGGCTTAAATTTGGCGCACCCAGGCCTAAAGAAGAAAGCCCACGACATCCCTAAACCGACTGTTCCAAAGCTCTGAGCCCATCAACACAATCCAGCCCACTAACGATTGAACGGATCAAAACAGGTGAACACGGCCCAAAAACGTTAGAAGGCCTGGAAACGGAGGGAACGAGGAAAGGGTTGGGCCTCGGAGAAATTCGAAATTAGGCACAACGTAAACTAGACTCAATCTGATCTGCAAAACGGAACAATCCCACGTGATCCCTGACTTAGAAGAGTCAATAATTTCGGCTGAGATTGAAGACTGAACAGGAGCAGGTATAAAAGAAAATCTCTGAAATAAACTTTGCTGCCAGGAGATCAAATACCGCTTAGTTTATCTAAAAATAATCTGATATTTTGGAGAAACACAATTTTCAAAGATAAGCAGGCTCTGCTATTATAAAGCGGGAAACAGGGAGCTGTTCAAAAGCTGAAGATTAGCTATCTCAAACGCTCAGACTCATGCAAAAAACAGATTGAAATGAAAGAACAAGCATGGCGCACCATCAAAATACAGAAGCAGTCACCTCAAGAAATGATCGTTGAGTAATTACTTGACAGAAAAATTGGATGGAACCCCTGTTTTGCTTTAATTAAAAAATTGAAAGATCTTTTGATTACTTGCCGCCCACTCTCAGAAAAAACATTCCCTATATATACAAGAGAGGGTGAACAGAGCAAAAAGGACAATCAATCAAACAACCAAAAAACTCAGTCAAGAGACAAACACTCAAAGGATCACTTGATCACAAAAATCTCAAGCAAGTTACAACAGACTCAGAGTCTGAAGTACTTCAAATGCAAGAGCTTCTCAGACAAGCTTGCAGAATCATCCTATTTTCCCCCAGCAAAGGCAGTTAGACCCCGGCTTCTGAATTGAATCCCAGTTCACAACTCAACAATAACGAGATTTTCTCTCGTTACAAATTTGGTTCAGCAAAAGCCAAGTTTAGCAGAGTTCGAGTTCTCTCAAATATGAAAACCTCAACAAATGTATGAAGAGCCCTGACTTAGCCGCACAGGTACTGCAGTACATCCCCAGCTCAAGTCCAGCCACTTCTGCCCCTTTCAGACTGGAGAAGTCCCAGTTCTGCCCATCCAGAAGCCATCCAGGGCTTGAAGTAGATTAAAGCTCTGCCAAACTCAAGCTTTGGCATCGATTTGCAGTCGAAGCCTAACGGTGGAAGCTGTCCAGAGTCCAGCCCAGCACAGACGCACCCAATCCAGCCCAGAACAGAGGCAACTAACCGGGCAGAAATGGAAGCACAGCCCTCCTCTCGTCGTCATATAGTCAGTTTTCCCTTTTTGAGTCTTGTAAAGGGGAGTTCTGCCTAAAATCAGTTCAATCTGTTATCAGTTGTTCTGGCCAGAACTGCCGGTTTTTATACTGAGATAAATTATAAAAGTCCTTACCAATCTAAGGCATAGAAAAGAACTTACTTGGGAGATATTCCTCACCCAAATTCACAATCGTTTGGTCAAAGGCAGTAACTTGGGACGCAAGTTATTTTTACCATAAGTCTGTTAGGGTTGAAAAACTGCTAGCAGTGGCACGCTCAGCACATAAAGAAAGTTAATTTACTGACCAAAACATGGTCTTTGAATTAATTGGGAACTTTGCCCTGTCATCTCAGGAAGTAAAACAAAACGGGTGAACAGAACTAACTTAACAAAACAAAAACAAAAACAAAAACAAAGACTATACAGAAAAGAAAACAAAGAAAATTTAAAAAAAAAAACATACGAATATACAAGCAACTCACGGATGACCAGTTAAGGGCCTCAAAACACATCCAAGAGATCCGGGAAGGTTAGAGGGGTCACAATGGTCCCGCTTGAAACCCAAACTTCTTAGACACCGAAGGTGTCGCCTAAAGAACTCCTAGACACTGTATTGACGGAAGTGCTCACTGGAGTTACCATAAGTCAGCTCATATGAAAAAAATATTTTTTTAAAATTTTTAATTTTTTAATTTTTAATTTTTTTAATTTTAATTGTTTTTTTTTTTTAAAAAGAAACAGAAATTCAAAATAATAACAAATAAAGAGAAAGGAAGGGAGCTCTAGAGAAGTGTTTGAGAGCTCCCCCCTTGGGGGTGTTTTATGAAGCTTGAAGACTTCTCTATTTATAAGGCTAGGAAGGAGGAACATCATGATGAATTCCAACACCACCATTCCTCTTTTAATACAATCCATAACTCCCACTTCATCTTGTCTATGTTAGTGTGGTTGGAATCAATTCCATCTCATACTTCTTTTGCTGCACCTCAAGCTTTCTTCACATGGGATTTCAAAGGTGTTCAATTGTGGCTGCCTTTTGCTGCCAATCCATGTGGGTTTTCTTTGGGTTGCTGGAAAAAACGATTCTTCTGAACCAGGCTTAGTGTAGGAAGGCCTGAGGTTTCAATATGTATCCAATGGGGCTCAAATTTGGATATGTCATAATAGACACCCATTGGAACAACTTTTATGAAGAATGTATACCCATCTGAGAGTACAAGTGTATGTTTTGGGCCTTTCAAGTTGACTGCCGAAAATAGATTGGAATTGACTTCATTGCAGTCAGCTTGTGGGCTTGTTTTGGGCTTGATCTTCCCTCCTACAAAATCTGGAAAAATCTGGATCTTCAAGCATATGCAGCCCAACTCAAGAAAAAATCGGAAAGACCTTCAAATGTCATTTTTGGCCCAGTAACGTAGATGCTGCCGAATTTGACCTTAAGCTGCCAAAACTTGCATACCTTCATCTAGAAGACTCGGAATCATGAACAGCAAAATTCTTCAGAAACTAGACTTCCGCATCTTTCCAATGATATAGGGCTCATCATCTGGTTCTTCTTGAGCAAATACAGTCCAATTTGTGAATTTGACTGATCTGCAGACACCGATGAGCTAACTTGTCTCCAAAATGCATTTAATGAGTCTCAAGCTTATTACACTAAAACAAACACAAAACTTATTAAAAGCACAAGTTTAACTCAAAAACATAACCAAATCATAAGTTAGAAGGATACAAAATGATATGTAATTACGCACCGATCATACGTTCATTTGCCTAGCAGGGGGCTCCCGATTAGGTTTGAAAATAAGTAACAAACATAATAATAATAATAATATAATGAGATCTTGATTTGATTTAGAAAACAGTGAAAGAATATGCACAAACACAAACTGTATCCATTTATTGTGGATCCAAAACAAATTGGCATGCTCAAGCACTTTCGCAAACATTTTTCGAAGCTCATGTATCTACTTGTCTGACAACCAACCCTTATAGGCCAATTACCCTTACCAGAAGTCATAAATAAATCCAACTCACTTGGTATAGTAGCGAGAGTCTCCATTTCTACAGTTACATCTCGTCGACTATACCTCACCCGTAGGGTATTGGTAAAGTCTGTTCGCATAACCCCTCTGAAGGTTTAGGGGATCGAAACCCAGGGAAGTCGCTATGTCCCCGTCACTCTCTGGACATCGAGGATAATGTCTGTAGGCGTATACCCTCCGAACTTTGGAGAACCAAAGTCAAGCATCCATAAAACCAAGCATATATGGCAATCACAACCAGTGCAGTTTTCGCACACAACAATACGTACTATATCATACATACACAAAATACAAGTTTGAGAATGAGTCCCCCTACCTAGTATCCAAGCCAAACACAAGCCTCACCAACACCACGATCAAACTCTGGTGTCACGGTATCTGCAATCCCTAGTCCAAAAGTAAAAAGAAGAAAAAGTCTCGACAGCCTTCACATGTGAACAATAGTTAACAGTAGCTTTTGTATTTTTATTTTTATTTTTAAAAACAAAATTATGCTGCCACATGTCACTTCATGATTGGTCCAATTTTGTAAATTACTTAAAAATTCGTCCAAGCTCCGAAAAATACCACATGCTCGTAGCGACTTACACTATGTGTTTGTCCAAAAATCATAATTTTTCCACTTCAATTTCTTGAACACTCTTTGAAAAATCACAAACAAAATGTAAGGGCATTTTAGTTCAAATTGAAATTAAACACTCTTACATCCAATACTTTTACACCCAACCAACTTCATTAAATGTGCACCTTATGTGATATTTTGAGAACATTTATCCAAAAAATTTAGGTTGTTACATCAGCCGTTTCTTTGATTCTACTCAACCTTTACACAAGTGATTGGTTTTTGGGAAGCACAGTTCGCAAATTGCTACACAACCTATTATTAAGGCCTAAAGAGTCAGGTCAAAAAGAAAAGACTGGTATTGGCAATGGTGAAGAGAAGGGAGTATTTTTAAGAAGCAAAAGAGATGATAGCAGGATATATATGCACTATGGTGGGTGATAGCAGGATATATTGTACTATGCAAACGGTTGCAGGTATGGCTTTTAAGTAAAGGGTTTGGTTAATTATGTAAGTGTTTTGAATGTACAATGATAAACTAATTGAATAGTTAGGTACATAATTGCATAGAATGACATTCAATTATATAGTTGGTTGAAGACAAAGTAAAGAATGATTCTAGAATTTAATTGTTGGTTTTACCTTAAACAATATTAACTTATCTGAATTGTGATTTTTTGGTAGAAAGAACTATGTGTGGCTTGATCCCTCAGTAAGGGTACATAGGCAACCAAGGCTAACCTAGGTGCAGCCATAAGTTGATTTTGCTAATTGGTGTGTGATTTATACCTTGTGCTTGCTGAATGCTTGGGAAATAACTGTGTTTGTTGTGCAGGTAGATTTTTGGGTTTTGAGCAAGTTTCAAGGGAGGCTTTGCCAATTTTCCTGTAGAAGTGAAGCGCTAAATTTGTTTTGGAATTAGGGCAAGAAGGGTATTTTTGTAGTTTGAACCGACACATGCCTGATGTCGGATAGGGAGAGGGTTTGTCACGGATTCCAAGGGGGAATTTGGGGCGGGTCCTTTAACTCCGAATTTGGCTTGGGGAAAAGAGGTTGTGCAAATTTGGCTGGGGGTGTGGAAGGCATCGCCTTTTGGGGATAAATTTGGGCAGTGCACGTATAGTCATGCAATTGCACGTATAGTCATACAAATTCTTATCATCTTTGCCCAAATTCTAATCATCTTTGCCCAAATTCTAATCATCAGCTCCCTTATATATTACTATGCAATGCAATGTGGCGTTACACTTGAGTTTAATTCTTCTCCCCACACATTAAAGTAATTTACCCTATTTTCTGACACACAAAAATGGCTTATTTGTTGAAATACCCCTTGTGGTTTTCAGTTTGCCCCCTGACGTTTTAAATGACTCAATCTCCCCCGTAAACTTCCATTCCGTGACCAAAGTTGCCTTATTCTGTTAGTATTTGGATAAAAATCTTTAAATCTGCTAATGTGGCATAGGTATTTTGGTAATTTTAACTATTAAAAATTGAAATATAAAAATAAATATAAAAAAATTACTTGAAATTATCAAAATCAAATATGTAAAATAATAAAATAACATAAAATTAAATAATAAATAAAAAAATTATTAACACAACCCCAAAGTTCTGCATCATCTTCTTCAGCTCCATCGCACCACCACCCCACTGTACACCTAACCACATCAGCAGCCGCCCACACCTCCCACCCCACCCACAACCACCAAACTCATCTTCCCACACAAACCCAATCGTCTCCTCTCCTTCTTCCCCTCTCTCTCTCTCTCTCTCTCTCTCTCTCTCCAAAGCTCTCCTTCTTCTTCAACCCCTCTTGCTCGCTGTCTAAACTTTTGGTTTCCAGTATCAGAAACCAAGAAAATAAATTTCCAAAATAAATTAGCGTCTAAGAACAACGAAACCATCACCAACCCAATTATTCAAAGAAAAGCAAACGAATTTTGAAACATGGCTGAAAGTGGCCCATCTTCATCCCCAAAACTCCTGCAACCCTCAACCACCAACAACATTGACCCAATGACAACAGCCACAAATATTATAATTAATCAAAACCCATCAAACTCTTCCTCAAACCCACCAATTCTATCCCCTTCAGCTCTCTCCCAATCTCCTCAAATCTCATCCCCTATTTTGCCCAACATATCTCTCCCTCAAAACCAACATATTACACCCACTGTTGGACTAGATTACACAGAAAGTAAGGGACGAAGAAGATCACCGATCAGGCTTGGCCATTTTATAAATGGATTAAACCTCTAAGGTTTCGGTTCAGGCTAACGGACGAAGAGCTCATCAACCACTACCTGAAGCTCAAGATGAACGGTCGTAATTCCGAGGTGGGGCAACTAGATCTCACAACTCAAGATTTTCTTTTTTTTTTTTCTTTTTTTTTATTATAATTTTACATATTTTATTTTGAATTTCAAGCCTTTTTTTTATATTCAATTTGATTTTTTTAATTTTTAATAGTTAAAATTAATAACATAACCATGCCACATCAGCAGTTTAATGGTTTTTAATCTGAAAACTAACGGAATGGGACAACCTTGGTCACATAATGAAAGTTCAAGGGGGGAGATTGAGTCATTTAAAATATCAAGGGGCAAACTGAGAAGATTTGGAAACCAAAGGGTGCATTTCAACAAATAAGCCAAAAAGAGAAAGTAATTTACACTATTTCCTTGTCGAAATTGATTTATTTTAATTAATCAATCATCTGGTAATTAATATTACGTTCAAGGTATGTGGCGAGCTATGTCGTTTAATTGGGTAATTACTATTTAAACATGTTTTTTACTTTCTAAATATCATCCTGCGTTCACGAAGTAAAGGAACCGTTTAAATAGTATCTCACTATTTAAATTTAGAAACATATTTGAATTTGAATTGAGATTTCAATTTAAATATTTGATTTTGAGTTGCCGACCCTCTCAAGCTATTCCCTGTAGCAAAAAAACAAAAACAAGCTTCTGATGCATGGTCTCATTTTAAGAAAATTAATCTTTATGCCTAAGTAGGCCCGACTCATTGGCCCCGCCATAAGCCCGAAAATGTTAGGTCCATTAGTAAGGCCTGGGCTTTGTATATTTGACATAGGACATTTCCGATCCGGCCCGTAACTCTTTAGGGCTGAAAAGGCCCTAAGCCCGGCCCGATAACTTCGTAAAACCTAATTGAACTCATCTTCTTTCCAGCCGCCTCCTCTTCACTGTTCTATCGTCTTCTCTTCTTATATTCATTGTTGTTTTTTCGGTACTTGCTTTGCTCTCTCATCACAATATCAGGTATATCTCATCTTTCTTCTGTGTCTGAGTTATGATTTTTTCTCTGATTTTGCCTGTATAATTATTGATGCCCTCTCCATTTGCTATTTGATGTTCCTTCTTTCTAGTTTCTCAGTTTTTTTAGTATTTAAATCCTATTTGCATTTGTTCTATGTGGTTCGACATGTTATATTCATTGTTTAGGGCTCTCTAGCACAGGTAAAAGAATTGCCTTTACTGTTTTTTTGTATAATATTTGCCTTCATTGTTGTTTATATTCTCATGGATTTTCCGAAGCTCTTTTCGGCTCAAAACTTGCATCTTTTGGATGTGGATGTTCTGTATTGGAAGATAAGGAATTTCTCTCTTTTATTTTCTTCCTCTAGTGCGAGAGAGACCTCGACCTTCTTCGTTTGCCGCCGTCTTTTCCTCTAGTCGTCAGCTCAACTTCGCAACCATGGTATTTCTCTATCCAATTCTCTGTTTGTTTCCTGTGAAACTGAAATGAAAATGAAAAAGAAAAAGAAAAGTTTGTTTGTTTATGGTTCTGATCTGTTACATTTGGTTTTTTCTATCCTAGATCATCCCAGAGAAGAACAGGAGAGAAATCTCCAAATACCTATTCCAAGGTACACACAAAAAGCTTATATTTTTATTTATTCTCAATGAAATTTGGTTCTTCGTTTCCATTTTTTTGTTAAAATTTATTGAATTTAATTTGAACAGAGGGAGTGTGCTATGCAAAGAAGGACTATAACTTGGCAAAGCACCCAGAAATCGATGTGCCAAATCTGCAGGTGATTAAGCTGATGCAGAGCTTCAAATCCAAGGAGTATGTGAGAGAAACTTTCGCTTGGATGCACTACTACTGGTACCTGACTAATGATGGTATTGAGTTTTTGAGGAACTACCTCAACCTTCCATCTGAGATTGTCCCTGCAACTTTGAAGAAGCAGGCCAAGCCTCCTGGTCGCCCCTTGGGCCCATCTGGTGACCGCCCACGGTAATTGATTTATTTCATCGTCTTTATTGGTTATTGGATCTTTTGATTTTTGTAACTGGGATTGTTTCTTTGAGTGTTTTCCGAACTGCGTTTGATTATTTGAATAACTTATGGTAGCGACTTGTAACTGTGGCCTTATTTGAAGGAGTTCTGTGGTTCTTTGTTCTAATTGTAAATGGCTATTCAAATAGGTGGTTTGTGTTATTTGGTTTAGCTGATAAGTTGGTATGCACATGTAATTTGTACAGGAAGTCGTTAATTTGGTAAACTGCTTCAACAATCATTTTGTTTTTGGAGTTCTGAAAGAAACTGCAAGACGGTTTGAAATTAGATTTTTTTGAATACTGTAATTGATTGAAATGTGGTTTGGTTGATGGAATGTTTGAGAAGTTTGTTAGAAAGCTTGGATTTTATTTGGGTTTAATTTAAAGTTCTAGAGTATGTGATATTGATCATTTAGGACGAAGTTATTTAACTGATTTGTGTAAGTAAACTGTGACAGATATGTGCTTCCTTTTCTAGTTCGGTTGTTCAACCCTTTGATTGGTTGGAATGTAATGTGGATGTTTTGATAATGTGAACAGTGGCCCACCTCGCTTTGATGGAGGAGAACGCAGATTTGGTGACAGGGATGGGTACCGTTCAGGTCCTCGTGCACCAGGGGGTGATTTTGGTGACAAGGGTGGAGCACCTGCTGACTACAGACCTTCTTTCGGGGTAATATTTCTGTTGTCAAGTAGTTTGTTTTATATTTCTCATTTAGGTACTATGTCTTTTTACCATTTATTGGGTTGGAGATCAATTGCCTTTCGATGATATTCTATTCTTCTTTGCATTTTGCAATTGTATTCTATCTGATCCCATGTACCTTGTTACTGAGGACTTGACAAACTTATATATACTGCCCACTTAAATGTGTTGTATGATTAGAAGATTTCCTCACTTTGGAAAAATGATGCATTTGTTAACTAGTTATGCTTCTTTCTCCTGAAATATCAGGGTAGTAGGCCTGGCTTTGGTCGTGGTGCTGGTGGATCTGGTGGAGCTGGTGGTTTTGGTGCTGGCCCAGCAAGCTCTGATCTCTCCTAAGGAAATGGTTTACTTAGACACCGTTTGGTTTCCTAAGTTTGCATTTAAGAGCGGATGACATTCTGTATTATGAGACAATAGCAGTTTTGTTTGCCCAGCAGTCTTGGGATTGTATTAGATGTTTGTTTTCATTCTATATGGTATTTTGAATCGCACTTTGCAAAATTTATTTTATCTGTCATCTATATATGTCATTGAGAAATTTTGTAGATGTTTAATAATTATTTTCTTGCGTTTTTTGACACTCATTTTTGTGCGACCTTCAGTAGCTTGTCATAGTTTAGCTTGGCATTTTTGGACCTTATGCATCATGGTTTAGCTTTAATAAGGATAAATACCAATGAGCACTGATGTGCTTAGCACGATGACAGGCGGTGCGGCCTCCTTTATTCTTACTCTTTATATGCACCTATCTTTAGGCCTTTAATGTGTCGACGTGTAGTAGAAAACAGTCTTAATTTGCAGATGAGTGATGTCAAGTTCGAACTTTCATGGCACTTTGGCAATGTGTTTGTGAGAAAATGGTCACGCTTCATCCTAACTTTACCCACACAAAAAAGAAGCTTGAGGCTAAAGAGATTCATTTTCCTTAATTTTGTGAAATAATCAATTAGCAGATATTTTGACGAGAGCGATTTCCAATAGAGCATTCCACAATTTGGAGGCTTTGGTGGCGGCTGATACCAATATCATGTTCGCCAAGTCGGAGTGTCTCTCGACCTTCACTTCATCAAGAAGTCCGAGTTCTTCTTGGATGGACTCAAGCTCCTGAAAAGTTCGACAGTGATGGCAACTTGGTTGATGCACAGGACAAGGAGAGGTTGAAGGAAATTCTTCTAACTCTGCAGGAATTCACTTTGAGGCATCAAACAAAGTGATGAGGTCACAATGGAGGTTGCAGGTTTCAAGGTGCTGAAGAAGTTGTATTGCGAGTGTGAGGGGTTTTTTGTTTGGTCGACAAGAGACTTACTTGTTTATGCCTTTGGACTGCCTCTAGAGTTGGAACTTAGACCTAATTGATTTGTTTTATGCTTCTATGGGCATGCATTGTGCTAATAAAACGTATTCATTGCCCAGGAAAGTCAATATATCTGTAATAATTAGAAAAAATGTATGTACTATTATAAGATTTGCAAACGTTAGCAATGTTATCTATTGTGACAAAAAAAGCAGACCAGTTCTCTTTATCGAAGAAGCACACAGAAAATGGCTGCTGTGTACCACTCAAGGTCTTTCTCTTTTTGCACTTGTTCAATATCTACAAAATATGCACAATGTCTCTCTGGACAGCCTCTGATCCCACAAAATATATTGCAACTTAACCACTTATAAGAAGCATTTCCAGCCTCCAGTAGAAAATTTCAAACAGAAAAATCATTGCGAATCTTTATGTAACTCATGAATTTTCCATTGCACTTGAGATATGTTGAAAGTCTATTGACCCAGCAGACAGTTGAAGGCTGATGTTCTGTCTCAAATGATGATGGAGTGAGCCATACCATGTATGAACATGCTTGGTCTGTTCCTAGAAGTTCAAATTCGAATCATATAAATAAATTGATGGAAATAGGATTCTAAATGAACCATATTAAATCGTGCTGAAAAATTAATCTACGTAGACCCTTATAGAGAAAGGCATTTACATTGAAGTAAGCAGTTAAGGTTACATCCATGATTGCAGCATCAGCTTCAACTCGGAAATCATGCATGGTTGCCTACACAAGTTGTCTTGTCCTCCAGACATGGGAGAATTTCTCAAGTCTGCAAGTACACATGTAACATCTCAAGTCTCATGAAACAGAACTTTGCAGCTAAAGGAATGATTTGTGGGACAAAAAGAGAAAATCGTTTGCACATAAGATATTATAAATGCAATATATATGCCAATTACCATAAGAATACCTCAATCATGTTGGAAGACACTACTCCTGGAAATTAGGAATTAGGCTCGAAAAACAGGTTAACTGATTCTTAGTTGATACTTACCCTCTAGATATGTATATGGAATAGGCTCCAAAACAAAGTATCTCGTTGGTGCACGATCTGTAAATTTCTACGTAAATCCTGACAGCTGGCAGTTGGGTGCCACGCGTAAGTCCTGGTGGTGAGAGTAGCCAATCGCCCCCTAAACTTTTTTTCATCAAAAAATAAAAAACCATTACAGAACAACTCAAACACCAAAAGAACAAAACAGAAGCATTCCATCAAAAAGATCTAAATTACAGCTGCTTACCTATTTGAATAGATGACAGAGAAAGAAAACTCCCTAAACTCCAAGGATATAGAGTCCAATATAAGGAACTCGAAAAATGAACCCTCTTCCACAACTGATCCACACTACCTCTCACTTCATATCATCAAAGACCCTCCTATGCCTATTACACCAAACAGCCCAGTAAATTGTCATTACATCATATCTCCCAAAACCATAGCCCACTTCTTTCCTCTAAAAAATTTAAGCTTCACAAACAACAATGCATTACTCGAAGCAGGGTTAATCCAGCTCAATCTTACCTCCTTAACCCGCCGCAACCATATAGATAAAGCTGCTAGGCAATGAAGTAGCAGATGGACCAGGCATACAGGGAAAATAAATTCCTCCATTGTTGAAGAACAATGGGATGAATGAACACTTCTGAAAAATTGTATGAAATAAGATGGCTCCCGTCCTTACTTTTTATTCCGTGTGTGGCTGACTCCTTTTAACAGTACAAAAACAAAAAGAGAATAATTAATTAGACAACAGAACACACAAAGAAGCCTTGCAAATGAAGGCATGTTGTCCTGAAAACATAACACTAATTATTCAGCATTTTCAACTTAAATAAGGTATAAGTTATGGTTAGCTGAACAACCCCGATGAGAAATAAAATAAATAGAACGACACTTTACAGAGAAAAATAATAATGGGAATCAGATTGAGTTTTTGTGTTAAGCACAAATTGTTTTTCTTGAAAAATGAGCATGATCAGAAAATTGAAATTGACAGTCAGAATGTAATTATAAGCTAGAAATGAAGAACATAATTCTGGGAAGCAGCATTAAATCAAAATCAATGGCAAATCCGGTCCAGAAAGACTTGGTTATTCTCTGATATCTAAATAAGAAATACAATTTGGGCCAACTCAACAAATGTGGGGGCGTAAAAAAATAGTTTAAAATGTGTATTTTGGTTTACTTTAACATTTAATTTGGGTTTTTTGAAAAGAAAAATAATGTATTTTGTGTGTTGCATTCAATTAGAAGAAAACCCGTTAAAGCAGTTATTTGTAGTACATACCTTAGTTTGATTTGAGAGTTTAGAGTGAAATATTGAAAAGCAATATCATTTATGTCGAGGCAAGGAATGTGAGATATGTTGGCCCAATCTTGTCCCATCTTTCTTATATTCTCATACCTTTTCTCCAGGCCAGAACAGTTGGACATTCTCAGAAACGAAAGAAATGGCGGGAAACCCTCTTCTGGCAGGAATTGGATACTGTCACCCTCACTAATATATAGCTCTTCAAGAG